>CAJUYI010002145.1:0-36211 GCA_910591695.1 Galerucella pusilla
TTTGCCGATGAAGTTGACTGTCAATACGGGGACCTACTTCTTAACTCTGAAGTCCGATGGATAAGTAGAGGACTGGTGTTGAAACGTTTTAATGATGTCCTATCTGGCATAGTTCAATTTTTCAAACAACGCGATGAACCGACTACGGAACTAAAAAATTCAATCTGGCTTGGAGATTTTGGTTTTCTCGTGGACATTACAGAGAAATTAAACGAACTTAATTTGCAGCTTCAGGGGAGAGACAAAGAACTAGCGGAAATAATTTCTGATATAAAACCATTTATCAAAAAACTGGAGTTTTGGAAACAAAACCTAATTAACAGCGATGCCAAGCATTTTCCTATTCTTTCAGAAAAAATATCTCAAAATTCTACCCTGAAGAATAACTTCAAAAATCATTTCAAGGATTTCAACTGTTTTAGTATTGTATAGTATTTTAGTTTTCAATTGTTTTAGTAGCGCAGTTTGTTGTTTCGCCCTTTATGGAAATTAATATCCAACAGTTTGCAACTTCTGTTATGCAGAACTTTGGCGAAGACATCGCTGCAACAGAAATGGAAGTAATTGAGTTTCAAAATGATTTAGCCTTAAAATTGTTAGTCTCAAGTACCAAATGTATTTGGCCTATTGTAAGTAAAGACAAATATTCAGTTCTAGGCCGTGTTTCCTTCAAAGTGGAAGCATTATTTAGTTCAACCTATTTGCGTGAATCTTCTTTTTCCAATATGAAGTTTATTATGAACAAATATCGCAATCGACTTACAGATGAACATTTGGATAGTTGTATTCGAATGGCTGTATCAAATTATACTGCAAACATTGAAGAAATCATCGATGAGTCTTAGTGTCAGCCTTCTCATTGAACGTGCTTTTTTATTTTTCAATGTTCATGTTCATGATAGTGCGTTACTTTTTTGTTGTTATTATCACCTATTTTTAAATCTTACGTGACATGCCGTTGTGGCTGGATAAAAGATAAAAGATGAAAGTGTTTATTTTTCTAACACCTTCGTTTGGTAGGTAGGAATGTAGCTATGAACAATTACGTACTAGCAATATTAGTTATTTTGTTATTAGTTTATTATTAGTACCTATCTATTATGTATTACCAGTTAAATAGTAAAATAAATACATATAATGATAAATTGACTGTTGATTATTTCATTTACGTTGCGTTACGTGGCTTCCGTGTGGGTAGCTCGCTGTTTATTTCAAATTTAACAAAGTAGCTCAACACATTGAGAGGTTGGCGACCACTGTCCTAGAGCATATCGTCTTCTTCAGAAAACTTCTACACGGCCCTCAAGGAAAACAATAATACGTGTTTTAGGCCAAGTACCACTAAGAATTGGAGTGAATTCTCACATTAATGCTCTTAAGATGTCAGTGTTCAAAATGGATCCATAAATTAGAATCTGCTCCCTCATCTTTGATTGAATGTCCTTGGAGGCAGCCTTGGGCTACAATGACAAAACTGATTCAATTTATGGGTTTGAAGATTGTGGTGACGGTAAAAAATAAAAATTTGCAGATCATGCTATGATTTTTATGGCTTGAGGTTTGCGAAAAAAATGAAAACAACCCATTGCTTACTTTTTTCAGAACATGGAATGTCTTCTCCTCACATAGTACGCAACCTTAAAGAAATAATAAGTTCTCTGCATAACATAGGTTTAAAGGTTGTGGCTAACAGCATTCAACTAACAGTAGAGCTGTTATATGCTTAAAGATGAGATTGAGAGGACCTTTCATTTGACAGGTACAGAAAATAGGTTGTAAGGAATAAAAAACCCAAGAGTGTCTTCTTACAATCTACTTCTTTGACTGTGAGATTGTTATTTATCAATTGTTGGACGTTCAAAAAAACTTTTTGTTTAATTATGTAAAACGAACAGGTATATAAAGAAGAACCGTGGTTGTTACTGCTGAGCCATGAAAAAGTCCACAACTATTAACTACTTCTTGAAAGATGATACTGGTGACCGCCATCGAATATGCAAGGTGTTTTTTCTTGGGAACAATTGGATATAATTCACATGATGACACACACACATGATTTCTTGGGTCTATTATTTGACGCGAAAATGAGGGAACTGCTATCATTAACAAACCCAAAAGTCAAACGAGAGTAACTCCCAATAAAAAAAATGGTCGAGATATTATTATTGAGCACATTAATTCGTTCGGGCCAACCATCTCTCACTACCGAAGGGCACATGCACCAAACAGATTGTATCTTCCATCGGATATAAATATAGCGTATATGCATAAACATTTGAAAACTAAGTACCCTTCAATGAAAGTGTCCTATGCGTTATACCGACAAATAGTTGCCGACCAAAACATATATTTTGCCAAGCTTGGCCATGAAAAGTGCTGGTCTTGTGAAGTTTTTGAATTGCACTGTGAACAAATAGGCCATGACAAGAATAAGCTACTAGATGTATGTGATGTATGTCGAAAATGGAGCACCCATATAAAAAGATTCAATCTTTCAAGAGAAGCCTACCAAATAGACAGTAAACCTGACCACGAGCCAACTAGTGTAATCGTATCAGCTGACCTTCAAAAGGTATGTTAATTTTTTTATTGGATTGGTGAACTAAACTATCCTTTTAATTTTTTTTGCAGATAATAATGCTGCCACTGGTGTATATGTTCAAGGAAGTCATTTTCACGCCCAGAATTATTGCTTTCAATGAATCTTTTCTTCCTGTCGGTCCCAGTAAAGATAAAAATAAACCATGTGCGGTCTTATGGCATGAGGCAACCTCTGGGAGATCAAAAAAGTTATTTTTTTTAAAGGAAAATTTCTCAGGCCACAAATTGAAGGATCTGAGGTTACTAAAAACTTTTGTAAAATATCCTACATATCCTCGGCGTTGGTGAGAAGAAAACATCAAATTTGTTTAATGAAAAAGATTCAAAAGACAAAGAATATAGGTACACGATAAAAAAAATCTCACTTTTTTGTATTAGTTTTAATGTCTATGTATATATCAGTACACTTTTTTTATCTTGTTTTAATAAAAAAAGAGGTTTGTCCCGATAGTATTAGAATCTGACGCACTGTCTGCCGTCTTAAATAGCGAACCCAGAATGAGACGCCTGTGTGATTAAAACCAATTATTTGAACGCGACTAAAATGTCCGGTCTTTCACTTATTTTACATCTTTGATATACCATCAAGAAGTACATAATTTACTATATAAACCCTTACTTCGTGGAATCTACTCATCTTATGTATCCAAATGAAACTAACTGTTTCTAACTGACTCCACAATTTTTACATTTTTTAAATATATTGTAATAAATTGAACACGGATCCTATGCAAGATTTTTTTAGATGGATAATTATTTTTTTCATCAGAATTTGTCATATACATTTATAATGTGTTCTCAATTGTTTTGAATGTTTTAAAATCGTTTTCCGATTAAAATACGCTTCAGCTTATTTGAGTTAGTTACGCCTAATAAATCACACTAAATTTTTCACTTGTGTGCAACCTTTAATAATTTTTCCACTGCATTGATCATTGTTGAAAATGTAGGTTTTCTTATTCTATAGATTCTTTTTCCCATTTGATGGACTTATTAAGTTGTGCTCTTGAAAAACTTGTCCATTATCTCTATACTGTAAACATAATTTTTTTAATTACGTCTTTTCAACGTTTCAGAGAACGCAGAGCCTGATTTGCATAATGAAAGTGGATCAGATTATGAACATGATATATCTAACACTGGTAAGCAACTTATCAAATGACAAAAAAAATATAATTAAATTGAATTTACTGTATAAACCCTTACTTCGTGAAATCTACTCATCTTATGTTTTCAAAGGAAACTAACTGTTTCTAATTGACTTTACTATATATTTAAGAAATTGTGAAAATTGCAAGTTAATTGACAATTGTTTCGGTATTTGGAATATTGTCATCGTCAGAATGACAGAAGTTACTTTTGACGTGATGTATGCCTGATATATATTTGGCTACTTCAAATAGTGCCCTATCTAGTGATTGACTTAATATATATGAATAGGAAAAAGAAGATTTTACACATAGTAGCTTTTATATTATTAGTCTTATGGGGATATCCTGGATATCTTTCTCCCATTGAAGATCAGTATAACTGTGCAGTGATATAGGAAACCAGGAAATCTATATCTGCTGATATTTACAATTATTACTTGAGAAGACAGTTTAATAATGGAGAACTCCCTAGATTTACCTGCAATTTCCACAATTTTTTAAATATACAGTGTGTCCCAAAAAGTTTTATACAAATGGAGAAAAAGTTTATCTTACATTTCACAAAAAAAAATATTCTTGATAAAAAGCTCTGCATGACTTCTAGATCCATAATCAAGTACAAAATTTTTAAAACATTGGCTGGAATACAGGGAAAATCAAAATGATGATTTGGAGTGAGAGTAAAATACGTTTAAACTGTAGTGGAGAGCAAAATGTTCATTGAAATTGTTATTAAGTAGCAAAAAATTATGATAAAAATTAACTCTTGAATTTATTTATTACATATCTGACAGTTGTGAAATGTATTGTTTTACACACACATTTATGTAACATTTGACATTTGTTGACAGTTATTAGATATTCCAAAGCACTCTATCCAGAACGTAATAAGGATGAATAAAACAAAATCAGGCGCTTATTATGAACGGGATCCTACGATGTTTCGTACTGCGCATTAATCTAATTATTGCTGACGTGTTTATTACAATAATCTTGTAATTTTTATCTGGAAAAATCACTAATCTACAAGTGTGCATAATTTTTTGATACTTAATAACAATTTCAATGAATATTTTGCTCTCCACTACAGTTTGAACGTATTTTACTATCAGTCCAAATCATAATTTTGATTTTCCCTGTATTCCAGCCAATGTTTTGAAAATTTTGTACTTGATTATGGATCTACAAGTCATGCAGAGCTTTTTATCAGGAATATTTTTTTTTTAAATGTAAGATAAACTTTTTCTCCATTTGTATAAAACTTTTTGGGACACACTGTATAGTGGAGTCAATTAGAAACAGTTAGTTTCATTTGAAAACAATTATTTTCGCTTTAGATTCAAGTGATATCAGTGGTCCTGGTTATATTGAAACAAGCTTGCTACACGAAATCCAAAATAATCTTTCATTCACATCTGAAATGGAAGTTACAAACTGATACAAACTTTGCTAAAGACCTTCAGTATAATGACCAATCGACTGTACAGAGCCTAAATGATCATGAATTACCACAAAAGCCTAAGAGCCTTCGAAGAAAGCACAACTGTATTTATTGCGATTTACTGGTAGATAATTTTGCAAGACATTTACAACGACAACACGCAGATGAATTAGAAGTTCAGAAGTTTATAAATCTACCAAAATCGGATAAATGTCGAAAAGAAATAATAGATAAAATTCGAAAAGAGGGTGATTTTTGTAGTGGTAATATCGTTCCTGTACAGGATAATGGAGGAAAAATTGCTGAACCTTATTCTAAACTACCTTGTACTTTTGTTCAGGTATGTCATATGATATTTAAGAGGTTCCATTGTCTTTTGATATTTTCCCTTTTAATATGTATTATATTTGTTGAAAGATATAAAATTAATACTTAGTCATAAGCTCGTGCACGACCACATCTGGTTTTAGCGAGCATGTACGACAAATGTTTGTTTGTTCTTTCTAAAATATTGTTATGAATAAAGATTATGTAGAAAATTTTAGGTGTAGATTCGCTTCTTTGACAAATTTCTCGTTTCAGGGTATTATTCGAAGAAAACTCCATGCAGACATATCAAACGTTGTCCACAAAATAAGAATAAAGGAATTAGCACACGCCAGCGGCATCAATCCATTGGACACACATATATGTCTAGTCATTTTGGTCCTAAAGATATTTTACGAACCTCTGGAGTTCTCGATTCTTTGAAAGCGGATGAAATTTGTTTGATTGCCAAAAGAGGCAAAATTATTTGCGAAGTTGGTAGAAAATATTTGAAATGTCACAAAGACATTTAGTTGTTGTAGCAAAAAGATATATGAGACGTTTGGCCCGATTATTAATGGAGGTTAGGAAAATTGACTCTAAGAACTCGCTTACGATGTTAGATATATTACATCCATCAGAATTTAAAAAGATTGTACTAGCAGTAAAATCTATTTCTGAATACGATGAAAGTACAAAAACATTTAAGTCTTCTTCATTAGCATTTCAAATGGGAACCCTGATTAAAAAAGCAATTAATGCAGCATATTACTTAGAAATTCAAAGAGATATTCAGTCGCCTCTTTTAAAAATTTTAGATGTGATGACAAAACTAATAAACGATGAATGGGCTATAGAAATATCAACTAAAGCTTGTTAAAATCTGAATGTTGACAGATTCAACAAACCAACAGTAATACCGTTGACTGAAGATTTACAGGTAACTATATCTTTGGAACTTTATTTCATTATTGTTTTGCATTCGTCTTTGGAATCGTAATTTATTTTGCATCCAAAATCATACAAAATTAAGCTAGATGGCTCATCTACAATTTTTTAAATTTAAATTATTTATTTTCTAAGTATATAACTTTTTGAACGGGTGAGATTTGTATTTTAGGCCAAGATTTCACGAAATTGCATTCTATGTAATTCGAATATTGAAAACTAAAATAGTTTAATATGAATTACAGCTGTGTGCACAAGAGATGAATATCTCGAAATTTCCTTCTGAGGAAATTTCGGGATAAAATAGTTTAGTCCGACTTATAATTCGGTCTAAACTGAGTAATACTTTTTTTAGAAAATGAAGATTTATTTAGATGAAGTAGGTAATTGCAAATTCAAAAGTGCAATTACTAAAAAATAATAACAGTGAGGAAGCATACAGAAAATTCATCGAAGGAACATATTGTGGTTTACTTTTATTTAATAAAAGAAGAGTGGGAGAGCTGCAGCGGATCATGCTATATGCATACCAAACTCACTTAAATAGTACGTCTTCGGGAGACTTTGAAAAACTGCTTACACCTAGCGAAAAAATTTTATTAAGTAAACTCAAGCGCATTGTTATCAAAGGCAAACGAAGAAGAGGAGTACCCGTTTTATTCGATAAAGCTACCCAAGAGGGTATCGATGTATCCTTGAAATACAGAAACAACTTTTTTGAATCTCCGAACCCCTACCTATTTGGCTTGTGTCATACTGAGGATCCCATAAGCGGGTATCATGTTTTTAGAAAACATGTAAAAATTGCTCTTACTGATCCAAGTAAAGTTTCTTCTTTGACATCAACAAAAATGAGGAAACATCTTGCTACAATCTCACAACTGTTGAAAATGGACAGTGGAGATTTGGAACAATTTGCCACATTTATGGGACACACATCTAAAACTCATAGCGAGTGGTATCGATTACCTTCAGATGTGTACCAAACAGCAAAAGTATCTAAAATACTACTTCTGGCCCAAAATAATAATATTGACAAATACAAAGGGCAAAATCTGAATGAAATTCATATCGATCCTAGTATCATAGAAACACAAAGTGAGAGTGAGGACGAAGAAGTGACTAATATGGAAATTGATAATGAACACTTATATTTAGATAACGCCACAGAAGATAGCAGTCAAACAAACAAAAAATATAAGACAAAATAACTTGGACAAAACAGGAAAAGGAGTTGACCGAGAAACATTTCCAAAGGCACATACGAAAGAAAATTCCACCTGAAAAAAAGAAGTTCAAGAGTTTATGGAATTATACCCAGGAATGTTTACCAAGCGAAAATGGGATGGAATCAAAGCATATGTTTGTAACCAGTGTAAAAAATAATATTTCAAGGGTAATTTAATTAATGAAAATTAATGTTTGTTAGTTTTCCTTATTAGTTTATTTGTATTATAATCCAATTTTACAATGTTTTTTTTTTTATTTGTTTTTCTAATAAAATATTGAATATATGTCATTTTCATTCATTCAATGTATAATACTCAAGAGCTCTAAAAAACTAACTTGTTGAATTTATATAAATCACTGTTCCACTTTTCTACTATTTGGTAACAAACATTCAAACAATATTTCACACTTGCACTATATATTTTAACTTTTTTTACTTTATTATAACTAAATTTTAATCATTTTAACAATATTAAAAAAAAATTTCTTTTCAATTCTGTATCTCTTTACAGCTAAGGGACGCCTTCCTTCTCGTTTCGGCCGTTTTTAATCAATAACAACGTAATTCTCTTTTTTTTTTAATCAACAACCATGTGACTCTTATTTTCAAGTTTTTTTTATCAGCTGACGAATCAAATTCATTTAATAATTTTTAATTGTTATTACTTGACTTGAATGTTTAATTTTTTGTTCCTTTTTTAATATGAAAGTCTATTATTAATATCTCTAAACAGTTCATTGTTGTTTTTATCGTTTAATTACAAAATTTCAAAAATTATTTGACATTTGTTTTTATTTCTGTTACTAAGGTCTTTTCTTCCGTTCGAGTTGACAAATCTAAGTTCACTCTTAGTTAACTATGTTCATAAATATACTTTTTCTATTTTTATGTCAGATTTTATAACCTAACTAATAAATTATTCATTTTTCAGGTTCTTTCATTTTAAATTAATATTAGCCAAGAAACCTTTTTTTAAGCTTTTGAAGAACCTGAAATTATATGAAAAAGGATTTTAATAAATTAGAAAGAAGTTATCAAGATTTCTGTTTAAAGTTCGGATTATAGTTCAAATAAATTTCAGGTGATTTGTTTATTTTTATTTTGTTAAGTTTAATTCAAATTTTAGTTCATTTTTTATTAGTTACAAACTGTCCTCTCTAGTTTGATTTATTTTTGTTTATTGATAAGAGACTAATTATCGAAATTCCACGTGTTTGTGTGGATTCTTCACTTTGTTTTAAAATGAATTTTTATATTTTAACTTTTTAATTATTTTACAATGTGACTTTCATGTGACTATAACTAGGGCTCTTGAAGCCATTTGGATTGTTTTTTCTTGAAATAATTTGCTTAATGCTTTTCCCGATTATAACATCAAGGATACATTCTCGATTAGCGTGTTGTAGCGAGCTGTTTTGTAAACTATGTCTTTTCTCACTTTTGTAGTTTCCTGAAGATGTAAATAAATATTTACGAAAGCTTGGAAATCTAAAAAAAGTACTCTTTTCCTTCATTATTGCTGCTTACCTCAATATTTGTCTGTATATATATATAACTGTGATTATATTTAGTAGTTTTTTTAGAGAATAATACTTATTTTAAAGTACACACTTTATTTTGTTGAGCTTTCGTTGCGCTTCGTCATTTTCATCAGAACAAAACTTGTGATTAAAAAATAATATCTAAAAACTCCATTATATAAAAAAATACAGAATACTTTCCTAAAAACACGTCTAAATTTTGATTATTTCGTAGACTTCATGAAAAATAAGATATTACCACCTAATTATGTGATAATAAGTTTAGATGTAGTTTCTCTTTTTACTAATATTCCATTTGAAGTGGTAGAGCTTTGTATCACTCAAAACTGGAGCTCTATTTCAAACCATTGTAAATTAACCTTTAAAGATTTTATTATCACATTAAGGTTCATCTTCAATAATACTTATTTTAGTTTTAATAATAAATTCTACAAACAAATTTTTGGTACTCCTATGGGAAGCACTATTTCCAGTGGCGGATTTAGGGGAGGGCTGTAGGGGCTGCAGCCCAGGGCGGCAGATATTTAAGGGCGGCGAATTTTAGAAGCATGTTTTTTGTTTGAAACTTAAAAAAATATTTAGTTAAAATCAATAAATAAACTTCATAACTAGGAGAGTGGAGGGTTAAAACAAAACAGAAGAGAAACTACTCAGTCACACGTACTGTTAATGATCAAACCTTTCCACATTCCACCTCCACTAATAATACGCACTATCGCATCATCCCTCAACGGCCTCTACCAAGCTCCCATCCCCCGAAAACAGCAATGGACTCGTTCGAATCAGCGAAGTGGCGTGATGACTCACGAGTTACTGTAGAGCAACAGAGCAACATTATACGGTATCCAGTGTTTTGTTGAATGTTCATGTTGTCAGTGATCTCAGGTGAAGTTTTATAGCCCTTTTAAGTTATCGTTCAGTTGTACAGTTGCATACAGTATTTAAATTGCGTACGTTTTGCATTTAAATGCACATTATTGTGAGATGGTAGGCTATTTATGTATCAAACTTTCTTTCGTCTTTCTTCATAACGGTGAGTAAACAAAAGACAATATATTAGCATAGTCTAATTTGGTAATTTTAGTAGGGCGTATTAGTAGATATTTGATACTTCTTGTAAGCCTGTTACATTTCCAGCATTAAAAAAGAAAGTAAAAACATTAACAATATAATATTTTACCATTTTACCTGGATGGAAATACAAGTGGAATTTTTAGTTCAGTAATAATTGCAGTAATGAATGTGCAAAATTTCAAGTTCCTAGCCCTAGCCTATACAGTTTTCGAGTTGAAAAATCAAACAGAAAGACTTAGCGTTTTACCAACATGATGATATTTCAATTTTACAACAATTGGCAGAAAGCGTCTAAGCGGTGCTGCTTACAGAAAAGCAACATTACAAAAGAATAAAAGAGAACAGGAAGTAATAAATAAGACCAGTAAAATATTTACTTTCTTCCAAAAACCCGAATCTGGAAATGGATTGCCTGAAAGCAAAAATTTTGTGGAATCAGACCTGCCTACACAAACAAAATTTCCCGAGAGTGAATTAGGCCCGAGTACCAGTTCTTTGAACTCAGAAGAATCAGTGAGTAGCCATGAAACTGCAACACCAACGTCACCAACAACAGAAGAACGGAGCAATTGTTTCAAATACTCTGAAATTGAGTGTACCTCTACATCTGACAATGTTAAGCAGATCCTTAAATCAGTCCCCCATACAAGTTCAAATATTACAGGACTTAACGATAATCAAGAGACAGATTTTGTATGTGACCCTGCTCTGTGGCCAGTAAATGATAACACTCGAGATAGAGTGTTAAGCACTGGTATCAACCAGGATGTTTCAAACTTAGATTTTAGTCGTTCCAAAAGATTCATCGGCGGCCAACATCGCTTCCTAACTCAAACTCTATTTAAAACTAACTTAATTAATGGACAGGAAGTCAAAAGATCCTACCTAATGTACTCCGAAAGTTCTGGGAAACTTTTTTGTATACCATGTCAACTTTTTGGAGGAATTTCGAAACTAGCAAAAGAGGGATTCGATGACTGGAAACACGGAAGCGACTACTTAAAAAGCCATGAAAATTCATCAGACCACAAATCTTGTGTCTTAGTAATGAAAAGAAGAATGACAACGGCCGGAAGAATTGACTCTCAGATTATGATTCAACTTGAGGATGAAAAGAGTTATTGGAGAAATGTTTTGAAACGAGTAGTTGCAGTTGTGAGGTCCTTAGCTGCTGCTGGTTTACCTTTGAGAGGGCATTATGAGAAATTTGGGTCGACACATAATTGTGGAAATTTTATTATGTGTATTGAACTAATATCAGAATTTGACCCCTTCCTAGCGGCTCACATTTCGAAGCATGGAAATCCAGGCCAAGGGCACACTTCATACTTGTCCTCCACCACATATGAAGAATTCCTTAAAGTGATGGGTCAAAAAGTTACAGAGGAAGTAGTAGCTGAAATAGAAGCAGCAAAATATTTTTCTTTAGTGATCGATTCTACACCTGACATTTCCCATGTTGACCAGTTATCTATAATAATCAGGTACGTTCCTGAAAACGGACTTCCAGTGGAAAGATTTCTCTGCTTTCTACCAAATGTTGGCCACAAATCAGAGGAGCTCTTCCATGCTGTTATGGATGTTCTGAAAAAGTATGAAATTGATATAGAAAACTGCAGGGGCCAGGCATATGATAATGCCTCTAATATGTCAGGAAAATATACTGGTCTGCAAGCCAGAATTCGAGAAAAAACACCAACAGCAATGTATTCTCCTTGCAGTGCTCATTCACTGAATTTAGTCGGGGAGCATTCGACTAGTAGTTGCGAAGAAAGTCGTAACTTTTTCATGCTTCTTAACAACCTGTACAATTTCTTTTCGTGCTCTACCAAAAGATGGGAAGTACTTGCAAGTTGTCTGAATAAAAAACACAACCTAAGTCTTAAAACTTTGTCAAAAACACGTTGGTCAGCAAGGGATGACGCTTGCAAGGCATTAAATGAAGACTGGAATGAAATCATAGAAGCCCTTACAGTTACATCAAATGACGAAACAGAAAAAGCAACCACACGGAGTGAAGCATCCACCTACCTCCGTCAGTTACACAGATTAGAAACTGCTTTTTTATCAATTTTATGGGGAGATTTGCTATGCAGGTTCAATGTAACAAGTAAAAAACTACAGGCATGTGAAACCGATTTATCAAGAGTAGCACTATTATATGCATCTTTATCCGAGTACATACGTAGTCTCAGAAGAGAACTTGAATTCGAAATTTATGAAAATGGGGCACTGGTAAAATCAGAAGAGACTACATATGAAGACGAAAACGTAACAAAACGAAGGCGGATACGAAAACTCCAGTCCGATGAAAGTAGAGAAGGAGAAGTAACGTTGATTGGTAGGGACAAGTTTAGAGTGAATACATACAACGTCATTTTGGACACATTGATTTCTGAAATGGAAAGAAGAAAAACTGTTTATGATGAGCTTCACTCGTTGTTTGGATTTCTTATCAATAATAATGATGGGGAAGAAGCCTCCAATATGAAAACACTTGGAGAATGCAGCAAGAAACTGTGCACTTTGTATCACAAAGATCTCCCTACGGCGGAAGATTTTGCTAGAGAATGTTTACATTTTTTTGGCTTTTTGAAAGAACTGAAAGAAAAAGAACGCCCACTGACAATTATTGGACTCTACGAAGCTCTACACGATAATGCACTTCAAGACTTATATCCTTATGTCGATATAGCATTAAAACTGTTTTTAACAATCCCGGCATCGAACTGTTCAGCGGAAAGATCATTTTCCGTCCTGAAGAGGATCAAAAGCTACGAAAGATCAACGATGACTGAGGCACGTTTGAGGGATGTGGCAATACTGAACATTGAATCTGACATAACAAAAGCGCTTCCAGCTTTGCATGCATTCACTGGTTGCGATTTCAACCCAGCATTGTACCGACGAGGGAAAAAGAAACCTTTGCAATTATTAATGAATTCAGAAATTTTCCAAGAAGCATTTCTGGATTTGGGATCAAAGGAGCATAATGTGCAGGATTCTTTTAACATTATACAGTCTTTTGTTTGCCACTTGTATGGGTTGAAAAAGTTAGACGATGTCAATCAAGCCAGGATTGTCATCTTCAATAGGACATACAAAGTAAAAGACAAGTCGCAACCCTTCTCCTTGAGTGTCCGGAATTACGATGCGTGCAACTTGCCACCCTGTGAATCGGAGTTACTCCAGCAAGTGTTACGCACAAAATTCATTGCTTGCTTATGGAGTAATGCCCATAATGCAAAAATTACTGATCTTTTACCAACGGACTATGGATGGAAAATTGTCGACGAGAAATTTAAAATGAACTGGTTTGCAGGTGACCAATTGCCGAAAGCGTATGAAGATGTAGTCATAACACCTGATATTCTTGAAGATACTCCAGAATCAGGTATTTCTTTTCTTCAATAATTAAAAAAACACGTTGTTCATAAAAAAAATATTGTTAAATATTTTATCAATTTTTTGTTACAGATACGCAATCTGAAGATGAAATTGAGCCAGAAGAGGAAGATGATTCTTCAGATGAAGATGATGATTAATTAATCTATTAATTATAAAACATTCAATTGTTTTAAGCTTTTTTTTAAGTAATTTTTTTATAAATACATGTAATTTACTAAAAAAGCATACGCTTATTTATTTGCATGCTATTTCCTTAGCTTTTTAATTAATTAAGTTCAATGATTTTAAAAAATAAGAACAAAAATTTTTTTGAATGTGGTTTTTTTGGAATAACTTTTAACCGGCTTTATCGATTAACTTCAAAAACTAATCCGCCTTTGAACTTGAAAAACCACGTCGATCGCCACCAAGCTGGTCAAAATCGGTTGATTCGTTCGAGAGATATCGTGAACGAAAGAAACCCGAAAAAGTGTTTTTTCGGGGTTACTCCGAAATTTGTGGTTCGAACAATTAAAATTGCAAAATTACTTACGAGGATGATAAAACTGCGTCGAATGGTGCCAACCGCGTGAAAATTGGTTGATCCATTCAAAAGTTATTGCGGTTTGGAAATTCCAAAAATAGTGTTCTATGAAACTTTTATCAGACTTTCGAGCTGAGAGAGCTCAAATGCATAGAAATATTATTTCTTTGAACTCAGCGAACTCAAAATATCACGTAAATTATATTTTGAGCTTAAAAATGTCATAAGTACAATTTCAAGCGCCCAGGAATGGAATTAGCGGGAAGTTGCAGGGATGGCCTTTAAAGTGAACCGTTTTTCTAATTTTTTTTTGTCAGATCAGGCGAATCCCTCTAGATAATCGTCAGATTATTAGACAGTACGTTTAGAACATAAAGATGAACCATATATATCTTAATCTGACGCGCTTGAGTATTTCAAAATGGCGGTTTTTTTTTGCACATTATGAAAATGGCCGCGAGTTTGCGTCCCATCGAAATCGTCAGAATAGTGAATGAGAGCTTTTTTTTTGGTGTACTTAACACTCCCTTAGAAAATCTGACGCGCTCGATTAAATTTTTTTTTTTCATTTTCAACCCTTAAATACAACCACCCGCATCATGCAAACGATCAGATTAACATACGTACATTATTAAAAATACGTAGGGCATTGATGCTATCAATATCTGATGTGCTCGAGGATGTCTATGCAACAGTTTTTTTTACATATTTAAAAATCTATAGCCGCTTCCCCCACCGATGTAAAGGTATATATCACATAACATTTTTTTCTTCTTATCATCTAAGCTTTGCATCCCAATAGGTCTCTACGACGCTCGAGTAAATCCCCATTTAGCCTCGTGGGCTCCCCTACTATTAAGAAGGTATCTAATGTTTTTTAAAAGATAACTTCACATGGAAGCGATTGCAAACGATACGTAAATCGATGTGCATTAGCCCAACATGCCCATAATACCGGACATAGTATAGAACACTGTAGTACTTGACAAATGTAAAAACTATACAGAACGACTTTTTATTGTAATGACTAGAATATCACAAGAAGAACATCCAATGAATACTAAGAGCGATACCGACTTGAAACTAAAAAAGAAAAGATATCATGATCATTCTGTAACTAATACTAGTCCAAACATCGACATAGAAACTGACATCAATCAATGAACCAACGGACAATTAAATACCACCTTTAAAATTGCTATTTACCAACACAAATTTATAAACATTTTATTTGTCATTTTCAATTTTGACATTAGTTTGGTGGAATAATCAAAATTTAGACGTGTTTTTAGGAAAGTATTCTGTATTTTTTTTTATAATGTAGTTTTTAGATATTATTTTTTAATCACAAGTTTTGTTCTGATGAAGTTGACGAAGCGTAACGAGAGCTCAACAAAATAAAGTGTGTACTTTAAAATAAGTATTATTCTCTAAAAAAACCACTAAATATAATCACAGTTAGTATATGACTAGAGATGAACAATACAATTTATATATATACAGGGTGAGGCAATTTTCTGACATCGGAGGATTACATCGTTGTGGTGATAGATATAACTTTATAGTTTTGTGTGAGCTAATACAGTTACTGAGGGCACATTTTGAAAATACTTTCGATTCTACAGGGTCTTCCAAAACCACGTAGCAGCACAAACTTACATTTTTTTAAATGGAACGTACTATATTTTGTTCAAGAATCGAAAAGATCTCACCGAGAGCGTTACAAAAATATAGCACTCTAATATATTATAAGGGTGTTTTACAAAGATATGGCCAATGATTAGCAAAAAAGACCTCCTCTTTAACACTCTGCAAAACAGTAAATTACAATAAATCAACAGGTCTTTGTACTGAAATGTCATACACACATCATTGGCTGTGCTCAGTATCAATTACTTTTTTCATCTGTGGCTTCTTTAATACAGGGTGAAACAAAACGCAAATCAAGCAATATCTCAAAATTTTCAAATGAATCACCCTATAAGTCTTTTTACAATTTGTTAGTACAATTAATAAACTTTCAAACGATGTAGTACACTTAGGGCATAAGTTAATGGAAAATCATAGATATTTTATGATAATGGTCAAAAATAAGTATTTTACATACACAAATTAAATGGTATTAAATTTTTACATGCAACATCTTGTGAATTTAACATTTCTAAGGCATATATTTTAATCGTAATTTTGGATGCATCTACAATATCTAATCAATGAAATAAAATGTTTGCTAATACCGTAGATACCTGGAATTACCAAAAATTCCATATTTATTCATGTTCCACTTTCAAGAATTGTTATTATAGGCTTGTTTCAGAATGGGCGAAACATAATCAAGCCATATTTTTGATTATATCAAGTGGGCTACTATCAAAATAGTATCTACTTGCAACCACTCGTTACACACGAATTGCAAAATGGTAACTTTGGTCGCTTTACGCTTTTAGGCGTTGCCTCTAGCTCTCGCGGAGTCGGGAGGGTCCGATGGTCTAGGAACAAACTACACTCTTTGACGAGTCAAATAAAACACTCTGATTGAATTGTATTGATTAAAAGGTTCTTTAAGTACTTACAGTACATTACTTCTGAACTTGCCAAGCTCCAACAGCAAAATGGCTTTGCACAGGTCATAATTTCTATAATCCCATCATATGGTATTTTCACGGGTCTAAATACTCCAAAAATCCTTCAAGATATTCCTCAAACTACCCGGGAAATTATTAGTTACCAATTGGACATCTCCCGTAGGGTGAATACTATATTTTTCAACCAAATTTGATAACAAGAAATATTATGGATTTCGCTTGATGTACCTATAGACTAGTAAACCTCAAGAAGCTGCGCAGAGAATTCGCGTCACCCTGCTCGACTTGAACCACCAATCAGAAGTCCTCTCCAACTGTCAATCTTAGCCCCAACCAATCGTTTCAGGACAACACATCGCCTCCAGTGGTGAGGGCGCTAGTACGTTATGTACAGCACTCCGAGTGAAATGCGTTCAGCGTACAACTGTTCAATCTACTCTTTTCACACTAATACCTACTAATTGAACAATGGATTAAGCCAACAAGGATGGTCCAATAGTATGAATCGACTTAAATAGGGAAGACGCTCATCTGCCGACGAATGTTTCGTGTAAATCGCGAATAGAAGTACATTCACCCCTACGTACTCTCGGACAATAGCGGGTACGAGAGGAATCTACAACATCCTTGCTCGACAGGACTCGCGTGCAATAAACCGGCATTCTATAATGTCAACAAAACAAGCGATCTCTCGAACGAGAAATCGATTAGTATTTAATCCAACCAACAATTCAATAAAATAGATTATACTGTCCTCTAAATCTTAGTAGGGTACTAATGGAAGTAAACAAATATGTTATTGAGAAATCAAGTGTTTACAAGAGTTTGTGCTGTAGATATAAAGGTACATTTAACCTAGTACGCAATTATATATCATATTTATCTTTTTACTCGATGCCATACACTACCACCTTACGTTCTGCGATATTACAATGATATAGAGGGTAAAGTCTGAATAACAACAAACTTCAACTGTAACTATAACATAGAATTTCCCTGCTCTAATGATGCCCTCGCGTTTAGCTAAAAGTGAAACGTATCAATTCCCCCCTACAGGGATCTACCCCGTAAATTCCTTTTGCAAGCAAACAAAACTCGTCAATCATCTGCCTCTTCCGGACCCGGTATGAGATCCTTTGTATTCCATACACCCGCAGTATTTCCATGCTCATCGCGCAGCTCGTATGTCCAGGGAGAAATCCTTTTCTTAATATAAAAAGGACCCAAGAACTTCGGAGCCAGTTTCTGCGCATGAAATTTGGCAGCATCGGATAACACATAATTCCTTTTCCATACTGGTTGATTCGGTAGATATTCCACCTGACGACGACGAAGATTATAGCTAGTACAACTCTTCCTATTAGCAACCTGCAATCTATCGACCACATCCTGAAAAATCCGCCTAAAACCTTGATTGCGACTTTTGTCTCCAGACTGACTACCACTCTCAACATCAAACAACTCTGAATTAGAATAATCTGCACTAGATAACGACATGTTACGTCAAAAGTTTACAAAATAGGGTGTCATTTTCGTGACTTCATGACGCGACGTCTTGAGACAACAGCCTATTGAATCCAAGTTTTCATCCCACTGCCGATGATTCTCAGACACGTACATGGCTAACATCGTTTTAAGACTCTTATTAATTCGCTCGGCAGGATTTGCCCGAGGACAATAATTCGGTGTAAATTTGATAGTACACTTATATTTTTCCGCCAACCTTGCGAACTCCTTGCTCCTGTATTGCGGACCATTATCACACACAATAACCCGAGGGACACCAAAAACTCAAAATATACCCTTCTCAATATTACGAACGACGGCTTGCGCAGAAGCTTTACGAAGCGGAAACAGCAAAGGAAATTTACTGAAATAATCAGTAACGGTCAAAATGTTACTATTACCGTGCGATGACCTTGGAAGTGGCCCAACTAAATCCGTGCAAATCATCTCCCATGGACGACCAGCCTTAGGGTGGGAAGCCATCTTATCTGCGGGACGATCCTGTAGCGGCTTGTGTGCTACACATATTTGACATCGACAAACGAAGTTCGCTGCATCACTCCTCATACGCGGCCAATAGTAACGTTCAGCTAACCTAGAATAAGTTTTATACACTCCAGTGTGACCAGATGTTAGAGGTTCATGAGCTAACGACATCAGCTTCCCGCGATGTTGCTTCGGCACAACTATTCTCCATGAATCTTTGGGCTTACCAATTTCAGGATACGGTACCGTAACATGCTTCCACAATTTCCCCCCTAAAAATCTCCAATTACTAAACTTCAAAGGATTCTGCGAAAGTTTCTCGACAACCCTGTTAGGTATACTATTTATCCGTGATAGGACCAAACTCCTCTACATCATTAATCGAACATGCTTCAATATTTTCAACGATTGGGACGGCCCTGGAGAGAGTATCCGGAACTAAGTGTTCCTTACTTTTACGATGTATAATAGTGAACGAATATTGTTGCAGCCAAAGTAGGCTGTAGTGATCAGTGATGACCGTGAATTGTACGCCTTCCAGGTAAGGTCTAAGTTTCTCAATTGCCCAAAGTACAGCTAGACATTCTCGCTCTGTCGTGGTAAAATTGCGCTCCTGCTGCGTCAGTGATCGACTGACGTAGGCTATCACCTTATCGCCCTGCTCGTGAGGTTGCGTCAAAACAGCACCCAAACCGTAACCTGATGCATCCGTTTGGATTACAAAGGGCCTAGTATAATCCAGACAACTTAGAATCGGTGCCGACACTAACCGTTCCTTTATGGTAGCAAATGAACGTACACACTCATCAGACCAAACAAATTTCGTTTTCCTAAGCAATGCTGTAATAGGGGCGATGATCGTCGAAAAATCCGGTACGAACCTGCGATACCATGAAAACGTTCCAACAAGCCTACGCACTTCGCTTACTGTAGCCGGGGTTGGTAGCTCCAACATAGCCTTTACCTTATCTTTATTGACATGCAACCCATTCCTATCGACCACGTACCCTAAATATTTCATCTCCGGTTTACAAAATTGACATTTATCGATGCTAACGGTAATCCTGGCGTTTCTCAATCTACTGAATACTTCTTCCAGTATCGACAAGTGTTCCTCGAAAGTCTGACTAACAATGACGAAGTCATCCAAGTAAACAAATACATTAGGTTCAAGATCATGGCTAAGAACATTGTCAATTAGCCTCTGCCACGTAGCTGGCGCGTTATGGAGACCGAAAGGCATCCTACGAAACTGAAACAATCCTCTATTGGGAACGGTAAAAGCTGTAAACTGTTTAGAAGCCTCCGCCAAAGGTACCTGCCAGTATGCGGACTTTATATCAAGACTAGTAAGGTATTTCGCGTCTTTAAGTTTATCAAGAGTGTCTGCGACATTGAAGAAATCATTCTGTGGTCGGATAATTGTTACGGCCAGAATAAGAATATTAGCCTTATTATGTGTTTCTTTTGGATACTCCATAAGTATCCTCAAGTAAAAATCATCACTCAAAAGTTTCTACTAAAAGGCCACACGCATATGGAGGCGGATACTGTCCATGCACTGATAGAGCGAAAGAGAAAAAAACTTAACAACATGACAATTATAACGCACTGACAGACCTCAATGAAATATACTGTGCATAATATGGAACTGGAAGATTTTAAAAATTTTAGGTCTTTGTACGATGTCAAAACATGTGAAAATCCACCCTTTATTAATAGAAAAAAAGCTGTCAACAAAGAACAAGTTCTTCTGTCAACATGTGTTCAACTGCAAGTAAAACAGAACAGCATGGGAACTCTGTTTTTGAAAAGTGATTTCGCTGATGAAAACCAGGAGATTGACCTTGTTAGGTTTCGAAGGCGACACCTTACATTGCCAAACGATTTGCAACTGGTAACACCAAGTCCAATACCAATATCACAACAAAAGTATAATGATCTATTGGCATTACTACCATATGTTCCTACAGTTTGCCATGACTTTTATAAAAACTTAAAGCATACTAGTAATACCACTAGTGAGTACCCTGAATGATGATGACTGAGTTTTTTGCATCTAAAATACCATTTTAGTTGAATACATAGATGTATTATTTGTATTTGTGAAGAGAATTAAAATAAAATAGTTAAATACATTTTGTAAGTCAAATAGTATTGTGTTTGTTATTGAATATCCCACATTAGGTCTTATAGTACAATAATTTATCTAATTCCGCTATCAAATGTGACACTTTACGTCACTCCTTGACGTTAGGTAACGTCACATTTTTCATAACCTTCACATAGGTATCAGTTATGAAAAGTAGTTATGTAAAAACTTTACGTAACTGTTTATGTTTCAACATAGAGATACCACATGAGTTTCAAAGAATAATGTATTAATTAGGTGGGTACTGTCAAAACTGACAATTATTTCATTATTTAAACTGTACAATTAACCCATTATTTTAATTCAATAGTATTTTGAGATTAATGAACATTGAAAACATTATTCAGGACACAGTTATTTGAAGTAAGTCAATTTTCTGGGTGAATACATCATAGTAACATACTTCTAACACCATTTGATTCCACTTCAATATTATCATTGTAATTGAAGATTTTATTGAATATTATGAAAGCGCGGAATTAGATAAAACGTTGTACGTGAACACGTTATGAAGAGAGCGACATTGTTCAACACGCGTAATTTGCAGAACTCGCTAGCGCTCGTTTTGGCAAATATTACGCTTGTTGAACAATATCGCTCTTTTCATAACTAATTACGTAAATATCTATTATTAGAGGGATACAACACCATGTCCATTAAAAAGTGAAAAAAAAAAACGCAAAAAAGGTTTTTTTTTTATTTTATAACAACTGTTTCAACAATTGTTTCAACATCTCAATAAATAGCTGTGCCAATAACACTTTTTGTTGAAAAAAAGTTTAAAACTCCTCTCCTGTAAAGTTATGAAAATGGACATAGTGTTGTATCCCTCCGAGGTACAGATTTATTGTATCCAGGATCAGCTTTTTGGATTTTCTTCTATAAAGAATTTTCGCTTTGGATTTACGATGCTAGAGTACCAAAGTATTTTAACCTACAAAATGGACAAAAGCAACTATTATAATACTCTTCCAAAAGAAGTTCAAGAACGCTATTCAACTAAATTAGCCCTAACAAATAAAGTGGACTCTCATCTTTTAAAGTTCAGTCAGTGTAGTACAATTTTCCCAGAGTTTCATTTTTTGACATAATAAATCTTGTTTTTAAAAAGAGTGCCTATACTGAAAAGAAGTTTCGTGCTTATAAATCTTTGAATGCTTATAATTTTTTTGTATGTAAATGGGTGAAGAAATTGGCAGTGAAACTTATTTCCAATTTTGAGAGGATCCTTATAATTTCCCAAGTAAGTATCTGCAATTTTTGTTCAGCAAAGATTTAAAATGAAAGTAATCAAAAGTTAACAAATTAAACACATAGTTTTCTTTCTTGTTGCAGGTAATGCACTCTCAACGACTCAGTGTACCTCCTTTAAATGTATGGATTGTTGCCCCTCAAGATGGAGAAATTTTATCGGCACATTGTGATTGTGTCTCTGGACTTGGTGAGGCCTGTAGCCATGTCGGCGCCACTCTGTTTGAAGTTGAAGATGCTGCTCGAAATTATAGTGGAGTCAGTGTGACAGACACTAAAGCATATTGGATGCCTACTAGTGCACGGCTGGGGGCTCCTTCGAAGGTATCACAAGTTGATTACACAGTACGTCCTTCTGAAATTCTCGATATAATGGAGGAAGGCCTTGAAAGTGATAGCAACCTTGAGCTTTCCGAGCCTTCCAAAGAAGACAAGACAAGTTTTTTGAATGCCGTGTTTGCATTAAAAAAACCAAGTGCTGTTTTGTCAATGTTTCAGCCCTATGCTGATAAATTACAAGAAATAGCAGAAGCTGCAAATGTGTCAAAGGGCTTATTAATTAACTTATTCAGGGAAGAAAATGCACATTTATCTATTCAAGAGTTAATTCATGAAGGAGAAAACATTGATTATAGTGTGAATGTAACCGAGGTGGAAGCTCTTACAAGAAAACAGTCCCAGTGTAAAGATTGGTTCTTCAAATCTAATATGGTGGATTAAAAGTCCTTTTGTACTTTTCTATTTAATTTAATATCTATTGATACAAATACTAGTCAACTGTAAACATCGAGTTGATGTTTCAGCACAAAGTCTTATTATATTCTACCTATATTATTGGAAGACCATCTATAAGTAATTTATTATAGTTTTGAATGAAGTCACGTACCTATATTACTCGTGTCTATGTTTATTAAATAATCCAAATATATTTCTATTTAATTGTTAAGTCAACTAACTGTTGAAATTAGCACAATGATCTACAGGGTGTCTACATGCCCACCCTTTGAAAGACAAAATTACAGGGTGATCAAACCTGGAATTTCGTCTCCTAATAACTAACGCTGATATCTCAATTCAAACACTATTAATGTAGGTAAGTGATTATTTGCTGACAAAATGTATCATATTGCGTAATAAGATACTATCTTGAACTTGACTCGAAAAAATGGTAAACAAATAATTAGGCAATTAAACTACTTTTTAGATGATCTTTGCATTTAAAATTCTATAGATTCTGCAGATTCTATAAATAGATAAAAATAGTTATTATTACTACAGAGAGGAATATAAACAATATAAATACAAATACATAACATATGTTGATATTTGGGTACCCAATAACCTATTACATAAATGAGAAATATACATAAGCACTAATAGATAATATAAAGTCAATTAGTTATACATATATGTACAGCTTTTTTTTTTTTAAATTTATTTAGGATAGTACTTTTGTAACCTATTTTTGTGAACGGTACTTTGTTTGCCATTCCTCGCTTGTATAGTGCAATTAGGGCCTATTGTATCAAGTACGATGTACGGTCCACCATACCTAGCATCTAATTTATGAGCATTCTCATTTTTTAAGGTCACTTCATCCCCTTTATTGAGGTGATTTTGATTAATATTTAAATCCCATGACTTTTTTCTAATTTCTTTACTTTTTTCTAGGAATAATTTAGCACGTATATGCGCTGTCTTTAACCTATACCTTATCTCTTGCTCATAAGCGTCAATGTTATAAATTGGTTCAATGTTACCATTAACCAATTCCTCTGGAAGATTACATCGTCTCCCATATATAAGTTCAAAAGGTGTATAATTGTGATACGAACTTGGTGTTGTATTGTAACAAAAAGCATAATATTTACACCATACGTCCCAGTCTGTGTGTGTTTCGTTTATGTAACTTCTGACATATTCATTGTAAACCCTATGATTTCTTTCACATCCACCTATAGTTTCGCTGTGATATGCTGTTGAAATATTATGTTTTATATTCAATAATTTGGAA
This sequence comes from Galerucella pusilla, assembly GCA_910591695.1. NCBI lineage: Eukaryota > Metazoa > Arthropoda > Insecta > Coleoptera > Chrysomelidae > Galerucella > Galerucella pusilla. The sequence continues at coordinate 24,219 of CAJUYI010002145.1, forward strand.
ATGTTTGTTAGTAATTCGTTCTTATATTCCAGCCCCATGTCAGTTCTGATTTCTTTCATCGGCCCGTATATTAAAATGAATTGTTCAAAAATTGCGTTGGCTACTGTCTTCGCTTCTTTATTAGGAATGGGTATCATAACCACGAACTTCGTTAGTTCACATTGAATAGTCACTGCGTAAACATTATTAGAATTAGATTTCAAGAAAGGACCAATTGTATCTATACACACTAAGTCAAATGCTTCTTGCGGAGTAGGAGTTATAACTAATGGCTCTACATGAGTTATTCTGGATTTGTTAATTTGACATTTGTGGCATGATTTTACAAAATCAGCCACTGTTTTTGACATCTTTTTCCATCTATACAAGTTTTTAAGTTTCTTAAGTAACCGTTTCTGTCCACAATGCCCTCCTAAGAGTGGATCATTGTGATATTTTTTCAGTAAGTCATTTATTTCATCCTTGCTTGTTACCTTTTTTGGTTCTTCACAAATTACTATATGCAAATGTTTCAATGCTATATTGCCTACACTTTTTAATATACTTTCGGTGCACCGTAAAAATATCTTATCATTAATAAATAATTTCACTTTATTCACGTTATTGATTACTGCCAGTTCATCTAACTGAGACAACGTTTGACCCAGATCAAAGTTGTCATTTACAATATCAATACGTGCATTAATGAGCATTTTCTTTTTATGCCGTACGACCATCCTCAGTGATGTCGGCTTTAACTCAAAACGTAAGATAGGCAATCTTAATATGTCTAGGGAATTACTAGCTTTATGAATTTTAATGTTACTCTCATTACTTTCTACATGTTTACCCCTGACTTGTGTTAGGTTATCTTTTTTGTTGTTTTGCTTAGTCATTGATCTCGTAATCGCTAATATTTGTTCATTACTCTGATGGATTTGTTTAAGGTCAGTTATAGATATCCTTGAGAGCGAATCAGCCACATTGTCTGCACCCTTTATGTATTCAATCTCAAAGTCGTATTCCTCTAAATCTAATCTAATCCTAGTTAATTTTGAAGTTGGATCTTTCATTGAAAATAAATGCTGTAACGGTTTATGGTCAGTTTTAACTAAGAATTTAGGCGCTCCATACAGGTAACATCTGAAATGTTTAATACCCCAATGTATGGCTGTAAGCTCTTTCAAAATAATTGGTTTATTAAATTCACTTTTTGAAAAGCCCCGTGATGCAAATGCTATAGGTAAATCTATCCCATTAAAATTTTGACTAAGTATGGCAGAACAAGCCGTATTAGAAGCGTCAGTTGTTAAAACAAATTGTTTAGTAAAATCTGGATACTGCAAAATTGGTGGGTTAACTAATGAATCTTTGAGTTTTTCGAATGCAGTTTGACAATCATTTGTCCAATTAAACTTTACGTTCTTTCTCGTCAATGAATTTAAAGGTAAACAAATTTCTGCAAACTGCGGGATAAACCTTCTATAGTAATTACAAAACGCTACGAATCGCTTAACCTCATCAGCTGTTTTCGGCACCGGGTATCGTTGCACAACATCATACTTAGATTTGTCTGGCAAGACTCCCTTATCCGATAAAAGATGACCAAGATAAGTAACTTCTTTTCTGAAAAATTTACATTTTTGTGGGTTCAATTTTAAATTGAATTTTCTACAAGTTGAGAATACGTGTTTTAGGTTTTTCAAGTGATGATTTTCTGAGCATCCTATAACTATTAAGTCATCCATGTATAGAAAAGCTTTTTCTGGCGTTAACCCAGTAAATGCCATTGTCATCATCCTTTGAAAACTGTTTGGACTTATATTCAATCCAAAAGGTAATCTGGTAAACCTGTATGACCCATATTCAGTACTAAATGACGTAAGATCTCTCGAATCTTCTTCCAACGGAATTTGATGAAACCCCGAAATTAAATCTAACACAGAAAACCATTTGGCTCTACCTAGTTGATCTAATATAGAGTCAATTCTTGGTAACGGAAATTTATCGGGTGTAATTTTCTTATTTATTTGCCTAAAATCTATACATAGTCTCCATGCCTTATCTCCTGTTTGAGACTTTTTAGGCACTAGCAATACTGGACTGTTGTATGGAGACGTGGATGGTTCTATTATACCATTTTTGATCATTTTCTGCACCTGTGAGTTAATTTCTGCCGTATGGGCATGAGGTGTTCTATAATTTTTAATATAAACTGGTGAATTATCGTTTAATGCTATTTTCTGAGAATAAAAATTGTTACACGTTAATATATCATTTTTTAGAGCAAATACATCGGAAAATTCAGCACACAATTTGAAAAAATCTGTTTTTACATAATCGGGCACATTTTGTTCTAATGACTGAAACAATTCTTGACTTCTATTATTCTTTTCTTCGTTAATATTGTATATATGAAATCTATCTAATTCTATTGTCTTTAATCTTTTTATTGAAGCTAATACACTTTCATTTGTTGAATTAAGTATTCTTACATACGGATTTTCCCTTGAAACTATACTCCTAGCAACAAATATCCCTGTAGTTAATTCCTGTTGTTCAACTACAACATCCTGCCTTAAATTTTTGAATTTACTAATTAATCTTATTACTTCACATCTTGGCGGTATTACTACTACATCATCATCCGGACTATTATGTATAGGAATTGTCAATTTTTCACTACCCACATTTAATGATAACAACCATTGAGAGTAATCTAAATTACATTTGAAGTTTGAGATGAAATCTCTGCCTAAAATTGCGTTAGCGGGAATGGGAAAATTATCAGGAACCACATGAAATATATGTTGTACTGAATAGTTATTTATAAAAAGTCTTGTGTCAATTGTGCCTAGAGATTGTACAGCACCCTCTGTGACTCCTTTGATTTTTATATTACGATTTGTATTAATTATTTGTGAAGGAAAAAAATTCCCTTTTTTCTTAAATATTGAAATATCTGCCCCTGTATCTATAATAAAAGTACACATACAGTCCATGATGTCAGTATAAAGAGTTACAAAATTCGAAAGAGATAGGTCAAAAGTAAACACATGTTTTAAGTTATTTTCTAAGCCCCCAACTCTTGCTGGGGGTCGGGAGAGTTTCCCGACTCCTCCATTGTATTACACATTCTTATGTTTCTTTGTCCAAAATCTCCATTATACGGTTCCCTATTAGAATAACTATTCCCTCGTCTGAAATTATTATTCCCTCTGTTATGATAATTACCTCTGAAGTGATTATTATTTCTAAAGTTACCTTGATGACCATTATTTGATTGATTATTGGACCGATTGCTGTCATTATTAGGTTGCCTGAAATTGTTAACTTTTCTGTTAAAATTGTAACGCCCCCTATTAAATTGATGCTGATACTGTCTATTACATCTATAAAATAAAACACTAGCTTGTGTTTGAGGTGTATCAACTGTAACAAATTTCGTAAGTGCTTCTTGCACCGTGCTAAAACTGCCTGCTGCCAATATTAATTTTGTTTTTTCGTTTGCCGCATTATTTTCCAGAGTCTTAACAGTTGCCTCTGTAGTGTATTTTTCTGCCAACTCAGGTGGCATTCCTTCTCCTAAATATGAAATTTTAAGTTTCTCAGCCAATTGTTCAACTTCTGTCGCAAAGTTGCCTGTATCCTTGAAATTTTGCCTCAACTTATTCAGTTTGGCCACTATTAAAGTAGAAGGTTCACCTTTTATGCCTTTTCTTAGAGTTTCAATTATTTGTTCAACCGTGGTTTCGTTCGTTAACAACGTGCGAGCCTTCCCGGTTAATCTGGTCTTTACGAAAGCTACCGCATTGGCACCTTGATCAGCAGCATTACTCTTTAATAGACCCAATGCATCTAATATTGTCTGAAGCTTTTCCGGTGAGCCATCATACTCTGTTGGGATGATTTTGCTGGCTAAATTAAAAAATTCTACGGGTGTAAGAGGCATGTCGTTAGTTTCGTCTGTCGTGTCACTATCAGATGTATCGTATTCGTCACTATCTTCCTTCAAAATATTAATGTCAATCAATTGTAAACAAGAGATAGGTACTCTCACTTTATATTTCAAAACCTGAAATGATTGAACTACTTTATCCCTTATTATTTGAAATTTTTCATTACAAGTTGATTTCTGCGTATTGTCTAAATTATTCCATTCTAGTGCTACCGTATGCGTAAAAGCATTAAATAACTTAGTAAGATTATTTCGTATATCTATCCTAGAGCTTTCCCCTTTTGGAACTTTCTTTTTAATTGCCCTTTTTGCTTGACCTCTAATGTCTTCCGTCAAAATATTTAATTTAATGATTAGTTGTTCCCATGAGGAAGACATTTACTGCACTGACACTACTAAATAGACCAAATTGCCAAACGATAAGGACGACAAACAAAATACAAAAATTTCATAACTCAATAAACCAATGTGAATGATTAAGTGGATAAATAAATGTAATGTTAAAAAAAATTAGCATAAAATAATAATATGTCGGTTACAAAAATAAAATCTTACCCAAAATATTTCCACTGTACACAACACTTGTTCTGGATCTCACTATGGCTCTCCATTATGTTCCTTTTGGTTACTCTCCGATGAATCTTCCACATTGAAGCAGTAATGTACAGGGTAATAACCATCCCCAACACTTTTCACTGTCTACACAACACTTGTTCTGGATCTTGCTATGTCTCTTCGTATATTCCTTTTAATTATCCTTCGATGGGTCTTCCACAGCGAAACACAAAATTTCAAGACAATAACTATCACTAGGATATAAACCAAAATCCTTACGTCTCCAGAAATTGAGATAGCATTTTCTTGAACAATAAAGTTGGAATTCACCACTCCTGTTTCTTTCACTTGCTGATGTGTCGAGTCTGATTGCCCCATTTCAATATACCAATCTTGCTAAGGTCCTTTTGGTCAGGATCGCCATATGGTGGATTAAAAGTCCTTTTGTACTTTTCTATTTAATTTAATATCTATTGATACAAATACTAGTCAACTGTAAACATCGAGTTGATGTTTCAGCACAAAGTCTTATTATATTCTACCTATATTATTGGAAGACCATCTATAAGTAATTTATTATAGTTTTGAATGAAGTCACGTACCTATATTACTCGTGTCTATGTTTATTAAATAATCCAAATATATTTCTATTTAATTGTTAAGTCAACTAACTGTTGAAATTAGCACAATGATCTACAGGGTGTCTACACTAAAATCTGTCTGTCGCACACAAATAAAAACCAAGCATAAGCTTGTTAAAAACAATATGTTATCCTCATGAAGCCAGATTTAAATCACTTTTTACACAATACGGATGTGATCATGAAGTGCAAATGAAGATGGCCATCTCATATACAAAATATTGCTATTTTGTGGTATGGACAGAAAAAAATATATTTTATGAAAAAATTATTTTTAATGATGAATTTTGGAGTGAGAAAAAAGCAAAAGCTATATTATTTCATAAAAATATTGTAATGCTAGAACTGTTAGGTAAGTATTTTACTAAAAATCAAAGCTCCCAAACTCATGTCAGGACTGAAGTAGGTACCTCGCAAACATCACAGAATACCTTAGGAACCCTCCATGAGAAAACTGTATGGTGTACATGCAAAATGCCTGAAAGTGGAAGAAAAATGGTGATGTGTAGTAACTATTTTTGTAACATTAAGTGGTTTCACTTGAGTTGTGTAAAATTAAAAGTAGTACCAAAAGGAATCTGGTATTGTAAGAAATGTGCATCTGTTAATTTTAATGAAAATCAATAATAGATTCAAAAGGGCAGCCTCAAGATTTGTAAAAGACAAATCCCTAAATTCATTTAACTTTTAAATTAGTAGTTTAATATGTTATCATTGATACAAATGTTATTTCATATTTAATATTGTTCAAATTGTTAATATTATTGTGTTGTTCTAATTCTAGATTTCAGATACTCGTAAGCTGTTGTGACCTTTCTTTTTTCAAACTTTGAATTGTGTTGGCAAAAAGCAATAAATAAATGGTTACCAGGATCAACCATTACAATTATTTTAGAATAAATTAAAACAAGTATTTATAGGGGTATTATATATTAACAATAATAATAAAAGTCTTTTATTCCTAAATACATAATATATTGTCTATATTAATCTGAGTAATCAGTAGAATACACTACATTGGAATATTCAAAGTCCAAACCTGTATAGAATCGACATTGTTCTGTATCATCTTTTAAACTATTTAAATCAAATTTATATTTTTGCACCTTATCTCTGAACTCACGAATCTGACTATTTGCATATATTAAATCTTTGTCTAAATCCGCATTCGTTTTATTTTGGTCGTTAGCCTGCACCTGGTTTACATCTCTATTGTCTTCTTTCAACTCCATGTTTTCACCCCCAATATTATGTTGTGCAATATTATCTACTTCTTCCTACAAAATAAATAGGAAATGACATAATATACTTGTTCAAGTGCTCTATGCTTCAAGTACTTACTGTTGTATGTATGTATGTATGTATGTGTGATTTTTGGGGTGACATTCACTGAGACCTAAAAGGTCTATTGTGCCCCTTACTTCTACTCAGTTTCTGAGGAGAGTCTCAGAAACTAGTAGTTCCTTTAGTCCTATTTCCCGGAGGAATTTTAGGATGTCTGCAGGCTTCAACTTAGGCAAATGTTCCTCTTCTATCCAGTAATCTCCCAGGTGCTGTGCTCTAGGATTCTGGAGTGCTGTGCAGTTGGAAAGTATGTGGATGGAGGTTTCTTCTTCCATTCCACAAAATCTGCATTCTTCTTCCTCCACTATTTTGAGCTTTTTCAGGTGCCCATTCAGGCGACAATGTCCCGTTAGGATCCCTGTCAAAACTCTTAGCGCAGTTTTACTTTGACTTATGCATTCTTTTGATCTCAACAGGTTGTAGTCACCCAGTAGAGTCTTTGATTGTATAAGCCCTACTAGATCTTTCCAATGGTCAGATCTTCTCTTTTTCTCGGCTTTACTTATTTCTTCCAATATCACATTGGAGCTGATTCCGCAAAAGGGTTCGGGCCCCCAGAAAGGTATTTCAGTCCCCCTCTTTGCTAGTTCATCTGCTATTTCATTTCCTTCTATTCCAGTGTGTCCTGGAATCCATAGTAAGGTGACTATGTTGTTCTCGCCTAGTTCATTGAGTTTGTCTAGGCATTCCCACACCATTTTGGAACTGATTACACAAGAGCTCAGTGCCTTAATGGCTGCTTGACTATCCGACATTATGATAATCCTTTGTCTTCTGTATCCTTTATCAATATTGAACTGGGCGCACTTTCTTATGGCGTGGATTTCCGCTTGAAAGATACTTGGGGTTTTTCCCAAGCTTTCAGAGTGTTTGGTTCCTGGCCCGAACACTCCTATCCCAGTTCCTTCTATTGCTTTTGAGCCGTCTGTGTACCATTGAATGGCATTCTTTCCAAGTCTGGTAATGGTATTTGGATCCCATTCCTTCTTGTTGCTCATTTCCGTAACGAATTTCTTTGAAAAGTTATATTTTTTCATCATACCGTCTTGTGGCATGTCCCAGGTTGTCTGATTTCTAAGAAGTGAGGAGGTGTTTTTTTTAATGATTCCCTCTCTACTTAGTCTGTATCTTGTTCTTTCTGCAACACTTTCCACCACCATATGTAAAGGGGTGAGGTTGAGAATCACTTCCATGGCTGCCGTTGGGCATGTTCTCATTGCTCCTGTAATGCATATACAGGCTAGTCTTTGAATTTTGGAGAGGTTTTCTCTCGTCGTCAATAGGCTAGTTCTACTACACCAGGCAATGGCTCCATAAGTGATGATTGGTCTCACTATGGCAGTGTCCATCCAGCTTAGGATTTTTGGGTTACAGCCCCAGTTTGCTCCTGCCAGATTTCTGCACACCATTATAGCCATTTTTGCCTTGTATGTAATCTCCTTTTCGTGTTTGTTCCACAGGAGTTTACTGTCTAAAGTTAAACCTAGATACTTGACTTCTTGTCTCCATTCAATCTCGTTCCCATAAAGTTTTATGGTTTTTAGGTTGAGTTTTATTTTCTTAGTGAAGGCTATCAGGATGGTTTTAGTGGGGTTTATGCGAAGTCCCACTTGCCTACACCAGCTATTTGTATAGTTCAGACCCTTTTGTACAATATCGCAAAGGGTGTTTTCGAATTTTCCCCTGGCTGTTATGACAATATCGTCGGCATATCCTTGGCAGGATATACCGAGATCCGTCAAACCACACAGGAGTTCGTCAACCGTCAGACTCCATATTAATGGGGATGCTACTCCTCCCTGTGGGCATCCTCTGGTAGTGCAGATGGAGACAATGTCTTTGCTCGTCCTCGTCTCTGCTATTGTTGTGGTTGTGGTGAGCAGTTCCGACATCCATTTGGATGTTGTGCTGTCTACACCTCTTCTGTTCAATGCTCTTCTGACTGCCTCATGTTGAGTATTGTCAAAAGCTCCTTCCATGTCCAAAAATGCACATACTACAGTTTCTTGGTTGTCTAGAGCACCTCGGATATCCTCCGTCAGTTGTACCAGTGCAGTCTCCGTAGATCTGCCTGCCCGGTAGGCATGCTGACATGGGTGGATAGGTAGTCTCTCTAGGATTTCCGTTCTAATATGGTTATCAATAGCCTTTTCCATCGTTTTGAGTACAAACGATGTTAGACTAATTGGTCTAAAGGATTTGGGGTTTGTTGTGTCCCTTTTTCCAGTTTTTGGAATGAAGGTTACTATTGCCCTTCTCCATGCTTCAGGTATATAACCCAGTTCTAAGCTGCTTCGACTAATTCTAATCAGATGCGGTAGAATTTCGTCTTGTCCTTTCTGGAGCAATGCTGGGAAAATTCCATCTGCTCCTGGTGCCTTGAAAGGTGGCCCATTTCAACCTATCGTTACTACAAATGTGTTTGGCCATTGTAATACTTTCTCTTGAAGGCCTATTGTGACCTTCGAGAGGATTATCTCCCCTATTTGGGGTACTCCTCTAGTAAGAGTCGAACTCTTTCCTCCTCATTTTCGGTATATTCACCATCTGGCTTCCTCAAAGCCATATCTGTGTTGACCCTACTTTTCGCCATAACTTTGTATGTACTTTGTATGTACTTACTGTTATTTTACTACGTTTTTTAATTCTTTGATCACGAATAACCTTTTGTTTTGTGGCTAAAGAAGAATTTAGGTAACCCATGTTTTGATTGGGTACCCAATCAATTCCATCTTTCACAGCGAATTTACTGGGTTTTGCTAAAAATATTGAACATGAAAACGATTTAAAAAAATAAATAGCCTATGAGATTACCTCCAATGAAGTATTTAGAACATATAAATCCGTATTTGATTTCCTTCTCTGTTAAATCCGTTCTTCGGAGAGCCTGGATCCACTTTTCTCTTCTTTCTTGGGCCAAAGAAATCACCCTTACATTGTTATCATAAATAGAAGGAAATTTGTGAAACGAAATTTTATTTTTGGAATTATTGCTACCACAATTAACCACTAAACAAAATCTAGGCATATTTTAGGCTAACTAGCTAATAGTTATCACAAAAAGAATTAATTGAAGATCGATAAGTGCATTAACCTTAGTGTAAATAATAATGTTTTTCCTCAGGGCTACTGTCATTAGTGTCAACAGTCAGGTTGTGCACATGCCCTATTGGGTCTGCCTACTTGGGTATTTGAAAATCTAGATTTCTAATCGTCAATTTTCCAGTGTTATTATGAGTATCATTAAGAAACTGAAAATTGGCATTTGATCAACAACTTAAAGTATAGGAGTAGAGAAACTTTATTAATTTATACAAACGACATGGTTGTTTTATAGGTTATCTTTACTCTATCATCACAAAAACGAGAGAAAAGAGAGCTGTCACTCAGCTTCTTCGTTGTGATAACGGAGCCACTTTGCCACTTTTTGGTCAATATGCTACATTGTGAATTCAACTGTTCTAACAAATTAATAGTTTCAACTCTTATTACATGAAATTTTCTTTATATATAACCTAGTATAATTTCATTCGGTCACATTACATTGAAGCTGCAAGCAAGAAGGAGGTATGCAACTGAACAGGCATCAATGCATGATTGGTTGCATACCCTTCTGACAGATGTCAACGGGCAATAATGCATGTTTGGTTGCATACCCTTCTGACATATGTCAACAGGCAATGTATGTTTGGTTGCACATCCTTCTGACAAATTTCATAACTCTTTCTTATAGTAGTATTTTGTGGTTGACACTTGTATTGAGTGGCCTCTCTATCTTTTAGTATTCTGTGGTGGTTGAAAATTTTGACTTTTGACATTTCTGAACATTGTCATTATTTTATTTTAAATAAATTAGATGAAAGCCCGCTTATCTTTTACAATATTTGTAGAAATACTCGTATTTATTTTAAAGAATTTCTCCGCGAATTAAGCTTTTGGTAATACTATTAATATTATCGTTTGGGATTACACTTGATCCAAGCCAAAGGCGGTAGAAAGACAGATAGATAAAGATGTTGAAATATATGTTAACATATTTGATACCTTTTATTCATCTATAATAACTACAATATATTATGATATTACTATACCAGTTCACACCTATAGTATATGTTAGTGATCGAACGTGAGTGCGGAACATAGCTGCGGACAAGTGACAAGTGAACGACAACAGCGCGCACCTTGCGGAAGAACAAGGGATATGACAAAAGACCTAAAACCACATGTATCACGGTTAACAAAACCATATTGTATAAATTTATAGATGAGATTACTGTAATTAAAATATTAAATGAAGTATGAACATTATAACCCGATCCCAAAATAATATATGGCGCAGTCAAAGCAGTAAGCAAGGGAGGAACATGGACCTCAAACCACCCTTCTTCAAGGTTAGTGAAACTAATGCCGCTAATTTATGGCCAAAATGCATGGCCAAAATTGCATGGGACAAGAAGGACTTGATAAATACAATACCTTCGAATTGAAAACTTCAGAAATTGACAAGTTTGATGTGTTAATAAATAAGTTGCTCCCAAAATAAATGTGACCTATGAAAGGCACAAATTCTTTATGAGAAATCAAAAAAACATGAATAATCAACATTACTCATGAAAATTGAAAAAATAGTGAGGTTGACAATTTTTTTGCATATTCTCTTGCTCCGTTTAATGATATTTTAGTTACACTTTGATCTGTGTCAGTTAGTTAGCGGTATGTGTTGAATAATGATAATTTTTTTTGCTCTAGTAGAAATCCCATGAAGTCAGTCAATTTGAGGTGAAGAGATGTATTCCCTCCCCTTTCCCCTTCTCGAAAAAGTGTCTAATAATTTGTATTCCACATGAATGCGTGCCGGGTCGCGATATCAATCTATCAATCTAGATCTTCGAATTATAAAATTTATTCGAATTATAAAATTCATTGATTGGAAAACATCATATGGAATGAAAATCATTTTATATTCATGTCTATATACATATTCCCTTCCTCTTTTCGAAAAAGTTGTCAAGTTGTCAAGCTCATGACAGCGCGGTACTGTCATTGTAAACATTATAGCAAAGTTTACATAAACCAGATATATACTCGTAACACTTATGAGTTACAGTGTTCTGGTCGGCGGCATTTGAATCAGCATGAAACTTGCTACAATAAATGGATTCTTCGATACTAGGAAAAATCGTACATTTTCGAAAATGTTGTATTCATAATTTTAGATTTATGATATTTTTGATTTTCACCCATATCTGAGAGTATCCATTCCGAATATAATAGGATATGAATTATTGAGATCTTAAAGTTGAAATTTGTATAATATCTGGGCCTTGAAAAATCTCTTTTGTATTATAAACTTATAAATTCCCCATGTGACCATATACTATTGAACATTACTCCGCCCAATTTCTATATGTGTCTACCTGACGTGGGATTGGCAGGTACCCGATCACGGTCAATTTGTTTACCTGACTATGGGGTCTATTCTGTAACTAATCCTTTAAAATTTAGATGCCTCTTAA
>CAJUYI010002146.1:0-36194 GCA_910591695.1 Galerucella pusilla
TACCTCCAGCTTGAGCTTTTGTTCAGTTATTAAGCATTGAAAAAAAATCAACAAATTCAACACCAGAAGCTCAACATTTAGCTAGTTGCATGAGAAATAAAATAAAACGCCATGTTTACTTTGTTATGTATTGAATAAAGACGGTTAATACAAAATGTGTATGAGATATGGGGAGATAAATATGAAATCTGATATGATACATTGAACCATATAACTAATATAATTAATATAAAACAAATTTAAAAAAGTGGGTCGATTTATATTTATACGAATTTAAATAGTTACATAAAAAAGTGTAAATATACCAAAATATTTATATAAAAAAGTTATTGGTAACTAATTAGTACAAACATGATTCGATTTTTATATTATCCTTATGTAACAAAAGACAAACTCTTTATTATTATCATTATCATATGCAAAATTCCAGAAATAATATCAATAGACACTTGAATCAATTTGAATGAGAAATAATTCTTGGTTGTTCTCATAAATTGCGTCTTACATAGAGCGGTGTGATTTTTTTGGTTTATACTTCAATTTATGTACATTGAAGAATTTCGTTGTTGGGTTCAAATTTATCAAGTACTTACCATCGGTATAAATAGCCGTCAAGCTAGACCAAAAAATAGGGAGGAACCTACAAAAATTCGCTAAAAATAAGTATGAATATTCACCCCATTATAAATTGGGACGCCTTCATAATTATGTGGGGTGGATAGTTTTCATTAAAACGCTCTGTATATTAGAGTATATGATACCTTTTAAAACTCACATTAACTTGTAAGATATTCAATTAGTCAAATAACCACATTTCTCCTGTAAAATAATCTTCCCAAGATTTTTGATTTTTTGTTGGCATATAAGTTTGATTAAGAAGTCTTTCAACTAACGAATTATAATTGTTGAAAATAGACATAATTTTATTCAAAATAATTAAGAGTTCTAGAGCCTAGTTTAATTAGAAACATAAAAACGATGCATTTTCGTTGTTTTTTCGATATTTTGCAACCATTTTTTAAATAATTATAATTTTTAAGGTTCCGTACCCATAGGGTAAAAAAACGGACTCTATTACTAAGACTTCGCTGCCCGTCCGTCTGTCTGTCCAGACTTTATCTCTACAGACCCAAATTAGCTACTGATGACAAAATACCTAAATGATACTTTTGATAAAACACAACTTAATGCTAAAATACTTTTTCACAGTATGATTCGAATAAAGCTGCAAGCATCTATTATGATTCTCAGTGTATGCCAGAGCTAGCTGTCACCTTCAAGGTATTTATTTGTGTCCCTTAAACATCAAAGAATTTTCGGCCGGGCTTCACTTCTTGTTGTTGCGTGTATTTTTTGGTTATTATAGATAATGGTACGGAACCCTTCGTGTGCAAATCCAACTCGCACTTGGCCGTTTTTTTTTTCCTTTTCTGAATAAATAAAACAAAATATAGAAAGTTTGAAATTCATCAAGATCTGGCTAGCTTGGAATTTCCTGTTTGTTAAAGAAGTATCACAATTTCTTTATAATTTAATAACATAAAATTAAAGCTCAAGAGCTGCAGGTTTTTATAACAAAATAAAATTAAGCATCAAATAATACTTTTTTAAAATGTCATCTAAAAGTTGCAATTACAAATTTTTAATCGTTTAAATTCGCAAAATATAACTTAACTTTGCTTTAGATCTCCATATATCACATTTTATGGAAGATGGTAACCTTTTATTATTTTTCATATAAGTTTAAATTAAGTTTAAGAGATTTGAGATTTTCAAACTTTTTTCTACATAGCTAGTACTAAGTAATACCCTTTGGTTCCACACTAATGATTGATTAATTTCGATTCAGTTTAACTTCTGTTCCTTCTTACCTGCTCAATCTCATTTTTATTTTAGCCAATGATCAGCTCAAGCTACCTCATCCTCATTAACAAGGATAATAGCAAAGGAGTGCCAACAAATTCTACCAAAGATTTCATTTCAAGTTTGTGATTATTTTCAGGATAAATATTTAACGTTGGGAAAAAGTAAAATAATGTGACATCTCTTTTATAAGTATATATATATGAAGTCTATTAATTATAAAAGAGTAAGTATAAAATAATAAAAAATATAGCTAATTACAAGGAGTAAAAATATTCACATATATTTAAAAAAATGTAATGTAACAGTATATGTTTAAAAAAATGGTATAATAATTATCATTCGGTATATGATTCGAGTAATGTTACTAATAAAAAATTTTTCGTTAGAAATTCAACTTTTGGTCAGAATCGAACATAACTCAATCTATACAATGTGTGCTATCCATATTGCGATTATTTCATGATCACTGTGTAATAAAAATTCTAGAACAAAAAAAACTTTTAGTATATAATGCGCTTACATAGAATCAACAGGATCATGAAACAATCAAGTGGATTACAAGTAGCTACAATCCTCCATTAATTCAAGTATTTGACTTTCTGCAATCCACTGTAATTTATTAAGGTTTTTCTTTTTCTAAGTCTATGTTATTTTTTATTTAACTGCACTACATATTTTTTTTAATAATAAAACCCAAAGATGGTCTTGAATATCCAAAAATATTATATACACAATTTTCATTCTCTTAAATTCCAAGCTTAAACCTAATTATCTCTTAAACAAAGAGATCCCATTTGTTAAGTTAATTTTGTTCGAGAAGGAACTTAAGTATTTTTTTTCGTGATATGTAATATATAAAATCATACGTATTTTAAGTAAGTAAGGCATTATTTGACGATAGTAATACAAAAACAACATTTATCTGTGATAAATGATAAGTGTTAAGTAATAAAAAATTCGTTATTTTTATTTTACATAATTTACCACCAGAAGTAGGTACCTACTATTGAAACTTGTGAAATAACTAGTAGTGGAGAATGTGAAGTTTTATCTCCTTTTTATTCGACTTCTCTTTGTGAATTATTAAAAAATATGCCATCTGTTTGACAATCATTATTAAATAATAATTTGAAAAGTTAATAATTGCAAAAAATGTATTATTTCTGGAGCTTATAGAGTTAGCTGTGCCCCTACTAGTTATTTGACGAGATAGAGGAAGAGCAAGCTTGAGTGATATATTCCGTAGATCAAGGATCGTTTCAGTTATCATCGTTATATACTGTAAGTACCTTTGTTCTATTCAGATTATAATATTTAACCAATGCATTAGAAATGCTATCTATTTTATTTCCAATTAATCTCTTTTTTTGGAAATATGTTAATTTTCAGTTCATTATTTTATTTTTTATAAAACAGGAAACATTTATTCAATTATCATGAAAAATTTAAATTTCATTGTTAACAAAATTAAGTGATGATATGTAATTTAATTAATGAATATCAAGTACAATCGATATGTTTGAATGTGATAATTATAAGTATAAGAAAAAATTCTGACCATTCCACAAATTCTAATAATACAATATTTTTTTGATTTAAGCAATGTTATGATGAAACTTACAACTATTATTGGTACTTTCAAACATGTATTTTTCTATGTGAGTGAAGCAATTGAAAAAAAAGTTTTTTTTGCATTCCATTCATTTCACATGAACTTACTATGAATTATTATATTTCGAAACTGTATCTAAGTGTAAAGACTTAACTCTGTATATTTTTTCATATCTTCAATAGTTTTCGGGTGCCAAGCGTGCTACTTGGCTATACATTTCTTCCTGTTACCACTTTGAAAGTTTGAAAGTTTTCTTCTTATGTGATGTGATCCTAACATCCATATTGATCTATGTCCTAATTAGTAAATCCACAGTTGTGATAGATTCGGCTGTTCTTTTCAGTCAGTAGTTCTAGTTGAGCTGCATTCTTCTTGTACCGATATGCGTTATTAGGATATAGCTGTACATGTGTGAACTAATCGGTCCACGTTCACCTGTTAGTTGATGTTTTTTACTTCCAAAATATTATTATTAATATTATTATTATTAAGAAATAGTGTCAACTTTTCACTTTTGTTCACTATTGCTGTTTGAATTTGTAAAATAGGTCGAAATTATTACTTTGATTATCAGTAATTCTACACTTTATAAAATTATTGATGAGATCTGATAACAGATGTATTTTTTAACCTGTATAAATAACAAGCCAATAAGTTACAATGCCTTCTTCAGACATCATAGAACTAGAAATGTTTACTCGTCTAACTTTATGTACATATCAATTTTTTTTATATTTACAAATCAGATATCAAGACCATCTAGGGTTTAGCACAATCCTTAGTAGCAATTTCTTATAACTAAAAAGCGGGATGATCATTTTACAAGTTTTTTAAGTGCTGGGACAAAATGAAATATTGGGATTGGAAAAAGAATTATCATTAAAAAACAAGTTATACGATATAAATTTAGATCTAGTCGGGTTCTAACCTCAATATATTTATAAAAAATAAACGAAGCCATAATAATTTTTTTTCACCATATATCACATAATATCAACATAATAATGGTTTATTTTAATTTCATTGGAATCGATTTTTTATTAAATTATTCACTATCATAAATTTTGATGAAACCAGAAAAGGAATGGTCCTAATAGTTCCGGATCCCAAAATTCTGCTGAAATTGAATGACTTTAGCAAGACATGAGTAGGAACTAAATGGAAGGTGAACAGCTTCATGTTTTTCAGTTTTATTATCATATTAGAGCTATCAGTTTTCTAGAACTCTAGTTAAATGTATTCAAGTACCTACAGAAGACATTTTATATTTAATAGTTTATATTTAACAAAAGCTTAGAATAGACAAAGGACAAAAAGGACGAATTAAACTTGTAAAATGATTAAACCAGTAAACATTATTGTAAATAAAAATATCAAGATCCGTTATGCAGATATTCACGTCCAATAATAAATTATTATTTATTCGAAGCTGATCTGCTTTTGAAATTTTCGCGTTTTAAGTTTTACTTGCTTATATTAAATAAAATACTCACCCACAAGAAAAAAAATTAGACAGTATAAAACTACATATTAATCAATAAATAGTAGCAGTGATTATCACAGAGAAATAGTAGTTAATATAGAATGGTTGTTGTTAAAATAGAATTTAATTTAAAAAAATGTCATTAACATAATAATATGTCATATATCTCTGATGTTGCACAAATTTTTTATTAACTATTATCTAGCAAAAAACACACCAACAAAGAATAAAAAGCTATTATGAGGCTGATTACTTTATTCAGTAAGTGAGTGAATGACATTATAATTCGGAATATTTGACATTTCAAGAATTAATTTTTTAGTTAGTAGCAAGCTATTTATTATTTGGGACTCAGTTTGCCGATCAATGTTTTTAGTGACTCTACTAGAAAATGGAAATATTAATAAAGATGTGACAGATTGAAGAATGCGAAGAAAATGTTGAGCCTGAAACAAAACGTTGCATTTCTTTCATTACTGATTATTTCTTTTTTTTTATCCAGCGATTTGTATATCTATTGAAGAATTCTACCTAATTATTATGCCACAATATACTCAGCTATAAATATTTTACCGACAATTAAATGTGTACGGAATCGGAAACTAGAATAATAAAAAAAACAAATTTGAAATGTAGATGCGAGTATCATTGATTGAGCTGAAAGAACAAGCAATTTGGAAGGGGAATGCTTCGAATGGACTAGATGAAACTACTCACAATGATAAATAAATATTTTATCTCATGGTGTGTTTATTTGTTGATAGTCTTTGTTGTATTTAAATTACGAATTCCTTATATTAAAATATATCAATAAATTATTATTTGTGCAACTTAGTAAAAAGTTAAAAATATAAAAGAAAATATAAAATACACTAAAATATCCTGTGGGTGTGGTAATAATTTGGCATCGAGATGGCTACCCAAAAAATGGACTATAAAAAGACATTTCACAATATACATATAAGAAGAAATTGCAAATTCTTCACCATGAGAAGGACCTAAAATGTTCACGACGCATCTTCATGGTAAAAGAATCATGTATTTTGTGTGTTCATGTTTATTGAAACCTTAATATGATCTACGAAAAGTTTGAACTTACTTATTTATACAAAGACAATTATAATGGGCGCTAAAACTGATCCTTGTAGACAGACATATGATTGTAACTTCAAATAACATGATTTTCGAGAAACAATAGGTATGTACATTGTGAAATGTGTCCAAAATATCAATACATTAGTTGCCGAGCCTTGTAAAAAGTCATGTAGTTAAAAGTTTTATCGGCCAATAGCACGTAATGGCAGCCTGACAAACGAAATTATTGCTGAAAAAACGTAAAATGTAATTGTTAAGGAGGCACGTAAGGAGGTGGTTTCCTATATGTTGGGGTGGGTTTTGGTCGAGATTGTCTACCGTTGTCCTGTGTACGAGTAAAAGGTGGTGGAGGCTGATACGGTTCCGAATCATCTGATAATTTTACGGAACCACTTTTACTGTATTCGGGAGGAGCTAGTGGTGGTTTTTCGTCCTTGAGAATAACTGGCGCTTTTGTACCTGGCTCAGGTTTTTCTTCAAGTTCTTCTTGGAAAATAACTGGAATACCTGGAAACAAAATACATCCACAATTTCAATCAACATAATATATATAATGTCTTCCATAAATGAAGAAAAAGTTTATCTCACATTTCATTAAAAAGACTTTTTGGTAAAAACCTCTACATGACTTTGTAAATTGTAAGTTAAAGGATTAGTGCCTGTATAATTTTCTAAAATTTTCAGTTTCCTTATAATTGAAAAGTGATTTACCTTTATTCCCGTAAGTCTGTCTTCCGTCTTCTTCCACATTCATCTTTCCCATCCGCCTTCTTCTGTATAAAACAATAGCTGCTAACGCTGCCAAAAATAACATTATGAAAACTATAACTGCCGGTACAATGAAGGTAATAAGGTATTCGTCACTGCTAGATTGCGGCGTAGTTTCTTCGAGTGTAGTTTCTTCGAGTGTAGTTTCTTCGAGTGTAGTTTCTTGGATTGGTCTCCTAACTTCCGGTCGTGGTTCTTGTTCTCGCACTCTTTGCTTACAGTTGCCAGTTAGATGTACTTTGATAGTCGACACTCTGAATTCTGGTTCCATGATTGAATGGACCTATAACAATATATTTTAATAATTGCAAATTTTTAGGAAATTATTGTTCAAGTTGATAAAATGTTCGAAAATATGAATAGTAAAAGTAACAAGTAATGGTGTATGATAAGTCTGCTAATTCAAATAAAACAATTCTATTAACGTCTTGTACAGGAAGTCTCACCAGGAATGGACCATTAATAGATCTGAATAGCAATGGTTGGTGACGTGGTGAGAGCGATGGGGACCACATATAACTCAAAACATTTCTTGTTTTATTTTATGGGCAATCGACAAATAATATGACATTCTATGGAAATTATCGCTAAATGGTTCAACTTACCTTATGGGCAATAGATCTATCGTTCATATTATGTAACACAGATTCCAGACGTTTGATTTCTTCCTGTGGACAACGACTTACTGGCAAACTTTTATTAAACCACGTAACAATAGTGGAATCATACGACCGTTTAAATGGAAGAAAATAGAAATTATTTGCACTAGGCTCTTCGAATAAATTCTGAAATGAAAAAAATATAATGAATTTTTCGGCATGGTAAATATGGTTATCAGAATATAATGAAATAAGACTAATTGACAAGGAGTTTCATGATATGAAGAATTAAAATTGTATAGTGAGGAAGAATTTAATTGAATTTTATATTAATCTTAACATAATATAATTTAGCAACAAATCCACAGAAATTGATAATATGTTGGCCACTTTTGAAATATCTAAATTAAAATAATAACTGGTGGGGAAATATAAAAATCAAATTGAGGTACTTATTAACTATTGTGGGGGGATATACAAGAAAAGAATAATAATAATAGAAACAACAGAACAATAATAATAATATAAATAAAAGAGCAATAATAATAATTCTTCATAACACAATTTTGTTCTTCAATATAAAATATATAAATCATGTAATCATTGCAATATAATTCCATATAATCGAAAACTTTCTGGAAATTTTAATACAAAAAATTTATTGATAAATTTCTATTGAACCACTAGAGGAGTAAGCAGCTGGCGCACATATGAAATCATGAAATAAAATAACATCTTCCACATATAAAAATCGTTACAATATATATAAAATAGATTACATGTATTTGTTCAATGCTTGGTTATAAATTATTAATTATATTAATGCCCAAAAGTGCTAATTTTAGTCAAATATAAAGTTAATTAAGCATAGGGTTGAAAATTCAACATTGAAATATGTGGATATAAAATAGTAATGCAATCAGTAAATGGTGATTATAAATGTTTTTGGTTTCGATTTTGAAAAAGTACGTTTATTTGTCAATATTTAATGTTGATTATAATCTTCAAATGGTATTCCATTTGATAAATTAACTGGCGTGCTCAATATTTGTTTGTAAACCGTAATTTCATGCCGATTATAAACGACGGAAGAGTGATATTACTCGCTTCATTATATTTGGCAAATTAAACAACAAGCTTTTTTTATATTCCCATTTCAACGTTGAAATGAAATTATAAGAGAGATTTTGGCTTATTTTCCCAAACATAACAAAAGACCAATTGAACTTATTTTCATCACCCAATGCAGCTTTTTATTCAGCTACCCATCCAAAAGGAAGGCGATCCAATTCAAATCCTAAGATGTTCCAGCAAGAGTAGTTTATAACACTATTTTATTTTAAATTAAGCGTAGACATTTCTTTCTTACCCTTAGTAAAGAAACATGTCTTTCAACTCTATCCTCAATTTGCTTAGCTATATCAGAATTGAACGCCATCCGCAAAATCGCAAGATGCTCTCTTGCGGTTGCAATGCCACCTCTCCTATTATTGCAATAGTTTTCGCTAGGATATGAACGACAACGCTAAATTCATTGTTTATTTCAATGTTTGCTAAAAACTTTATAACGTTGTCGAGGTTGCACTTGTGTCCAAGAAGGTCAGATATGTTGTCAGGAAAGTTGAATTTAGTTCTTATGGAGTTGTATTTCTGATATTCTATCAGGATATGTTTAGCCGTTATATTGGTTTGACATCAATTAAAAATGAGGGTGTCTTCTTTTGTAATTAAGTGGAGATGTTTGTGGCGAGTGTGACCGATTCGAAGGCGAGTAAAAATCCTTCCTTCCTTCTTGTTAAAAGGTTAGGCCGTTGTAGTGTTATATTATTTATCTCAACTTTTCGGAGCACTGCGACCATTTGTTTTACGTTGTTGGAATGTGTAATCTTAATATATGTTTATTCAATTTTTTATCTTTGAATTGAACCAAATTAAATCAAACATCATAAGAGAGAAATCAAGTGTGACACATTGTGTATTTAATAAAGTAAATTGATATATAATATTTCAAATTTATACATACCGTTAATTTTTCGACGAATTTCTTTTGTAAATTAGCATTATTTATAAATATTTCGTGTGGGATCTCCGTAATATTCATGCTGAATTCAACATTATACGGTTTCTTTAGCGGTGGATATACCACAACTTCCAAACTATCGGTTGCAGGAAGCCCACCACTGTCGACACAAACAAGCTGATATTCACTTCTACCAGCTTTCCTTGGTATACCGAAAAATTCTCTATTTTTACTATCAAACTGTAGCCAATTATCCGGTGGAATGGGTTGTCTATCGCTAGTGAGAAGGGATATGTTTAACATCCTCGAATCCACGTCTTCAGGATCATAGAATGTATCCTGAAAAATATATTTTTGAGTACACTTTTAGCAAAACCACTTTAAATATAATACTTACGTCTTTAACTTTGTAAACTAGAAGTTCTCCAACTGTAGCATTAACTTTATCAACAGGGTTTCTCAAGATTGGTGAGAAGTTCATTGGAGGAGTCACAGGAGTGAGTGGTTGTTCACAAACTCCCAATTCGCGATATATAACTTTTTTAACCCGAAGTTCGGGAGATAAAGCCATGCTTAGTTCTCTTGAAGGATCTCCAACTTTATTTGCTGTCAGTACCTAGAGAAAATAACTAATTTTAAAAACATTCGTTTAAAATTCGCGCTCAACCAAAAATACTGATGATCTAGCGTTAATAGTCTATGGGTTAGGTTAGGAGTGAGAGCAGAAAGTGTACGTGTCAGTCAGACGACCAATTTGTAGATCGACACTGTCAAAATTTGATTTTGACATTGAAATGCGTTGTTTATTTTACGTTGATTGCAGAAAAATATGGATCGAGGAATGTTTTATGGTTTTTACATTTAACATTATTACCAGTGAAATTTGAACATCTTTTGTTGATGGAAACTGGTAGCTAACCTTAACCCACGGAGGTGAAGACATTTATGAGCCTCGCACCTTATTTTGGTGCCCGGTGAATAATAGAACGGTGCGATATTTATGTAGCGCTATTTTAATAACGGTCTGCCTAGGAAATAAGAGCTATTGCCATCACTATAATTTAATAACGTAGCGCTGCGTTATGTAGGAAGTGACGTAACCTGTCTTTTCCTGTATATACTTATGATTTTAAAAAAAATCAAAAACCAAACAACCTTACTATTTGCATATTTACGCAAACGATATGTAACCGTAAATTACGCGAAACGCTAACGCTATTAGTGCTAGAGACGTAAAGAAGTGAATCGCGCATTTTATAAACGTCAAAATACCGCAAACGTAATTACCGCAGATCATTTTTTAACAAGCAATTAGTCTTCACCTCCGTTATAATAATTTATATTCATATTCTTCAATAAAGATAAAAAGACCATCAACACCTTGTCGCTTATGTCTCATGTACTTCTATGTTACCAAATTTCGTACCGTATATAAAGATTATTTATAATTTATACAGTCTTTGAAGGAAATTGGTATACTTTATTTTCTAAAAAAGTAAAAAATAGGTTGAGGAGAATATTAATATTGTATAATAATATTCAAGAAAACAACTTTTATATCATTTTAATAAGTTTTTACTGAATTTAAGAAGTATTTCCATAATTTTATGGGACGTGAAGTGTGTCGTAAACCTGAATGCGACCTAAGCATAGCGTGAATCAGCCATTAGTATTTTCAATCAGTAATGCAGTAATGCAGTAATTATTCTACATTAAAATTATTATTTTATCACAATTATATTGGCAATCCATTTATTATGGCTTTTAAAATTATTTTAATACCATTTTTTAAGTGTTTCTTTTGAATTTTACGGACATTTCCATAATTAAATCTAAACACAGTTTAAATTGAATAACGCAACTGAAACTAAACAGTAACGCATAAATTCGTTATTTGCCATTAAATAATAATGCTCGGTTCAGTCATTGTCCAACGATCAATGGAGAACAATCTGAACATTTATTGTAATGCGTTACTTTATGGACGCACTGTATAGGGATAGGGAGGAAAATCCTGTGACAAACAATGAGTACACTTCACTCCTCATGTCAAGCTACCGAATTTTTGACTGACAACAGCCAGTTTCACAATCGGTGGTTAACTCCTAGGGTCAAGTAACCTTGACCGAAACTTTAACCCTCACTTTAACCAGGGACATGTTTCACAATCATTATTCATCTGCAGGTCAGGTAACCATGACTGTTCATTAATTTTTGTTGCGTTGGTATGAAATCCAACACTGATTTTCATGTTTCATGTCAATTGAAACAAAAAAGTTGTGTGGTTATGTTTATTTTATGTCTAAGTGACGACAAATTTTTGAATAAAATAGTGCTTCAAATTTAATTATGGAAACACAAATAAGTAAGAGATGTTCCAACTTTTCTAAAGAAGAGGAGCATCTATTGGTTTCTTTAGTGATTAAATATAAGAACATAATAGAATCTAAAGAAACCAATGCGGTGACCTGGAAGATTTCTTCTGAGAGCCTTTCTATAGTTCTCTTGGACAAACTCAATCTACAGAAAAAATCGTAATTGTCGAATTCCTCAAAATAATCGGATCTAGGCCTTATCATTTTTGGTCTTCTTGGTTCCTCATCACTACTATATGCATTTACCTCATAATCGTTCATTTTCCACTCAAAAAAATATGCTAACAGATACCACGTTTTGTGACAGATACGTGACAGATACTTTCAGCAATAGCTTTAATTGTTAGGTTAGAATCCCCAGGTTATTATTATTACCACTAGATTTTCTGGTGGTTAAATATTCTGAGTGTTAACCATAACTTGAACCCTTTACTGAACAATGTGAAACACTTGTTTTGAGGTAACCAAGGGTTATTTGTTAACCTCAGGATAACTTGACATTGTGAAACCGGGCCTAAGTGGAGCTTCTCAGAAAAACACATATTTTCTGAGCAAACTTGATGAAATATGAGTAAAGAACGCAGTTTCCTTACTTTGGCTACCTGATAAAGCAAGAAAATGAAATAGATGATGAGCAGCTAGTCCCTTCGTAGGAACTAAACAGTTTTACCTAAGTGTCCCTAAAAATAAAGTGAGCAACGGATAAAGTATATCTCTGCAAAGAATTACAAGAACTGAACCAAAATATCTCCAAGGAAAGGGATCAAAGGCAATTTTAAGCTTGAGCAAAAACCAACTAAAATCTTCTCACAGAACATTGTAAAATCAACCAATACCTAGATAACGTATAGCTAAAGGCGTAGCATTAAAAAATGCAATTACTAACTAGTATACTGCATCTAGGAAAACTCCAAGTAAGTAGAAGAGGTAATCTCCTCGTTGAAGCCCCAACAGATCCTGCACTTACAAGGAATAATATTATACTTCGTTTTAGGAAATGCACTCAATTTATTATGGCGCTTACTGCATTCTACCAGACCTATCCATAATTTATTCGCTCCTGGAATGTATCGTGAACGAAATGTGACCTGACTTATAGTGTAATGCATTCTTAATTGTTTTTAATTCAACTTACATGATAAAGCGCCTCTATTTCACTCCTAGGACAATAATTCGTAGCGATAGAATCGTTAGACCATGTAAACACTACCGGTTCGCTGGTATAATTAATCCTCCTCACTGTTATCTCCGTCATATTTGTATTGTAAATTTTTCCCAACGCTCTTAGTACTTTCAGCGACCAATCAACGTAGTGTTGGAATTCTTGTTGTCGTTCAATACCAATTATTAAACTAAATTCGTGATTAACTACAAGATCCAGTTTATGTTGTTGTACGTGAATGATTAATTTTTCTTGAACAGATCCTCCATCTTTATCGAATGCTTTGATCCAAAATATCCATTTGGAAACTTGTAGCGGCCTGAAAATCGCAAAAACAAGTTTAAATATTTCAATAGAGAAAAATTATTTTACTTACAATCCATAAAATTCTCTTCTAGCAGGATTAAAATTCAACCAACTGTTATTAGTGATCGTTTTGTTGTTAGAATCCAACAACTGATATGTGAGATCGTATTCATCTTCGGTATCTTTGAACGTATTCAGCGGCAAAACGAATCTGAATATTTTTCCAGCAATAACCGACATAGATTGAAGACGATTTGCTACGAAAGGATCGAAGTTTTCATGGTACTCGATATCGGTGACTTCTCTAATTGTTGTTGGTAATCTTTGCGTAGTCAAAGATTCTCGGCGTGTTGTACTTTCTTCAACTGGTGTGGTGGACACTTCTAGCGTTTCAGTTGATGTTGCTGCTGTTGTTGTTGATGTAGAAGTTGTGAAACTTGAAATAGTTTCGGTGCTATTCTTCAAGTTATTGTAAATTAATTGGATGGTTGTTGTTGTTGTTGGAGTCGTAGTTTCTTCGAAAGTTGGTAGTAGCTCAGATGTTGTAGAAGGTCTTTCGGTTTCCGTTGTAAACTCAACCTAGAACAAACAAGGTAAGTTTGCATTTAGTCCCAAAATTATTTCTGCCTTATATTAGTCTTTTTAAGCCCTTAAACCTTCCAGGAACTCATTCAAAAACAAATAAAAATTCTATCAAAATCTGTCCAACCCTTCGGGAGTTCAGTGTTAACCCGATTACAACACCACCTACCGGGACCAATTGTGAACATAAACCATCCATTAAGATAGATGAAGTCGAAGTCACAGAGTAGGTGTAGTCTTTAACACATATACACTTTCCAAATATGAATGCTGGATTTCTACCAACTAGGTACTTATATAATTAATTACCTCGGAATCGCCTTCGTCAACAATTTGGAAAGTTGTTGGAGCCTCAGTGGTAGTCGTAGTTGTGCTAGGAACAAAAACAATAGTAGGAGCAGGTGTGGTTGTAGTGGTAGTTGTACTTGTTGACGTAGTACTAGGTATAGTGATTGATTCAGTTATCAATTCTGGTTCAATCTTAGTAGTAGTTGTAGATTTTACACTATTCTCTTCAGTAGTTATGCTTTCTGTGTCTTCAAATGTAGGCACAAATGTTTGTTTCTTCTTCGACAAGTCTAAAAAAACAAATACCATAAAAGAACCTTTAAAAAAATGAAGCAGTGGCAAGAATAAAAAGTCAGCAGTAATACAAAAAGAGTAAATACTATGAAAAAATGTAATTGATATATGAGGGTAGAATAAAAAAATAATGAAAACACATCTGACAGAAATGGGGTGATAAATGCATAAATACATACCTGGTATAACTGTTGCACTTTCGATAGGATCCTCGAGATCATCATCTTCATCATCATACTCGCCATAATCATAGTTTTCCTCGTATGTTAGCACATCGTCCGGCTTAGTTTTCGATCTTCCAGCGTTTTGAGATTTACTGGTGGTAGACGAAACAGTTGTTGAAGATACTTCAGTGTCCAACGGATGAGTTGTTATTGGAACTGATTCGTCAACGTTGAAGTTTTTGTTAGTAGTTTGAGGGTGTGAATTCTAAAAGAAAAAAAGGGATTAAAGCATAACTTAACCTATGTATCGACGTAGCCAAATCAAATACAAAAGTCTCACTGTGCTTAGGCCAATACGTGGAGATATTCCAGGCAGACGTTGCATCAGCAATACATCACTGTATGTATGTGTATGTGTGATTTTTGGGGTGACATTCACTGAGACCTAAAAGGTCTATTGTGCCCCCTTACTTCTACTCGGTTTCTGAGGAGAGTCTCAGAAACTAGTAGTTCCTTTAGTCCTATTTTCCGGAGGAATTTTAGGATGTCTGCAGGCTTCAACTTAGGCAAATGTTCCTCTTCTATCCAGTAATCTCCCAGGTGCTGTGCTCTAGGATTCTGGAGTGCTGTGCAGGACTTATTGATAATAATAATAATGTTTATCAAAGAAATAAATAATTTTGTGATTTCTGTTTAATCCTGTATTTTTAACAATTACTTTTTGAAGACGTTTGTACTCGATATTTTCACATCATTAAAAGTACATTTATAAAACACCATAAAATATAGATTAGAAATATTTTACTAGCAATTAGCAATCAGAGAAAAAGCAGTCTCCAGGCTGGTGGAGCAAGGCGCCGAGAGTAAGACAGGCTAAACGAATTCATCAATGAACCATCTCCAAAATTCACGGAGTACCTACCAAGCTGGAATGGGCGTTGGGCAAGGGGTAAGGCAAGGGTAATCTAGCATACTGTGCTACTATGAAGGTCTGACTGTTCTAAGGGTTTAGACAATAGCGGGGAAAAAACTTTAATCCCCCCAATATATAGAGGACCTGAGGTCTGTCCTATTTAATTTAGTAGCAAGTAGACTCCTAAAAGCACACTAACCCAATACTAATCTAATCTACACTGTTTTTAAAACTAAAAATTTATTTTTACTTACTGGTATGCTAGGATTAGGTTCTCCATGATGATGTCTGTGAGGATGAGTAGTGATATCGTGAGATATAGTGGTGCTAGGAACAGTTGTAGTGGTTGTAGTCTTTTTGGGCTTTGGCAAAGTTGCTGGGGTCCGTCCAAAAACCTTTACTGGGTCTTCAAGTTCATCGTTATCGTAAGAATCCTCATAATCATCATAATATTCGTCCTCGTCGTTATAGTCTCCACTACCTAAAGAAGAATAAACAAAAATCATTATTCACCTTTATTTCCTTTAAACTTTTATCAAGTAAAATACAGGATAAAAATGAGCCATTTAGACACATATAACTTACCATCATCACCATAAACAGGCTCAGTTTCCCTCTTAGTTCTAACAATTGGTTTAGTTTCAGTCTTAACTCTCCAGCCTATTAAAGGTAAGCGTAATACTTCGGTGATGGTGCCGTCTTTTGCTTGTTGTTTAAGCTGATGCACCATTGAAGTTGTTGAGAGCCACAGTCTTCCGTCGCACCCTACTGGTACTTGTAAAAGAGATGTTACTTTTGAAGTTCTCGATCGAACATTTCCCGGACCAGCCAGTACTACAGAACTGTCGGTAATGTCATCTGTTTCTATCTGAGGTTTTAACGTAAAGGCACTCTGAAAATATAAATATTGTTTTTCTAAGTACAGATAATAACAAGGAACGAATAGATGAAAAGGAAGCAGAGAAAGACCAATAATAAGACCTACAGTTGTCTTCAAAGAATAGATATACGGAGTAACTTTACAAGAAATTTCCTAACATAGTAAGTAATAAATTTCCTTTCAATTCTTTCACAGAGTTCAGGTGCAGTTGAGCTGTGGGTTAATCCTTTCATCACTTGCTTCTGTTGAAAAAAATAATCAAAACAGAACTAAAATATAAATTAAATTTAAGAAAAGAGTCGCTAGATTTGATAAAACACAAATTAATTTCGAAATTATAAGTTAGTCTTGTATAGGGCAGTCTACTTTATCTTGTGAATGTTTGTATAGCCAACAAGAACCGTTTTTCATTCAATTTATTCCTGCGGTCTTTCCTTATCTAATTTGTTATCGTCATGTCGAGCATCCATCTCGACTTTGTCGTGTTTTGGGAAAACATTTCAAGATTTATTTTTTCGAATATATCTCATGTTGTATGTGGTGTGTTGTATGTGGTTGTTCAAACAGACAAAAAACATTTACGACTTCTGTGTTGAAGTTTCAAGTGACCATTGCACTGTGGCATATGTAATTTGATATATAAATTGAATTGTCATTGAATTTGAGGTTATTATTCAATACGGTTACTTACATGCGGCAATCCGAAAAACTGGGCAATATTATTTATGGCTATAACTCTTTGCTTTGGTTTAATCGCCTTGATATTTTTGTCTAGCAGTAATGTTAATATAGTATTTTCCTCAGTCGCTTTACATTTTTCGATAGTTGTAGGCTCATCAGCAGATTCAACTACTTTTATAGATATATCTTCTGAGCTGATATTTCTTCCGATAGCTTTTATGGTTAGTTTAAGCAAACCAACGTCTTGACTTAGTGGTACTCCCCAAAACACTCCCCCTTTTCTGTCAAAAAGCAGCCAGGAGGGAAGACCTTTTCCTGTATGTCTTTTTGCCTGAAAAAAAAAGAATAATTTCAACAGAATTCTCAAAAATTTAAATATTTCAATACAACAGAATAGTTTGAACGAGAATATTTCAGGACGGTTTTTTAGGTTTGTAGAGTCAAAGTTTAAAAAGGTTCATTGTTATGTGGTTTTCCAATTATATAAATAGATGTTTTCAGTGGCGCAGATGTGATTATTTCATTTTATCAGTTTATTTTAATGAAACTATTCAAATTATTGAGAGACGTTTCCTCTATGGCACTGATTGAAGGATTTTAACAAACGATTTTTGGAAAGCTAAATCTCGTATGTCAATAATAGGTACTCTGCACAGTAACTTTGTTCAGAAATGCACCAATCACCGCCTTCCTAATGTCATGTTCCCTTTCATTTCTGGACACAAGACGTGCCACTTTCCTCAGTATTGACTTACCAGTGCTGCAGCGTGCACCACTCTCAAGTTTTATAAGTTAGTTTCATTTATTCCTCACCCTGTGTAAAAATCTCAGGTTATTGCATAGATCCTGGCTACTACATTGCAAATGACTATCTTCAACAGAGGAAAAAGTCTAGTTCCATCTAAACAATGCACCTCTATACAAAAACGTTTTGACCATGGATAAGTTTCAAGAATTAGGTACGAATTGCTTGAGCATCAACCGTATTCATCAGATTTAGCTGACAGTGATTAATATATTTTCAGATTTCTGGAATTATTGCAACGTAGACAGTTTTTAAGTGTCCACTGAAGATTTAGCAACTCCTGGTACATTTGAGATTACTCCAAACTTGCATGTGTTCGATCGCTGAAGTCTTTGGAATCATACAAGACCTTTTTTATGCACCTGTGGTCAGACGGTCGGGTTATACCATTCTCTGCATTAATTCAATGTTATCAGAGCTGGAAGACAATATGGATCTTTGCGTGATTTATTACTTAATAATGAAAGAAGCAAAGGAATCAAGGAAGGTCCATCCTATTAGTAGGACACGATATAAATTACGGCGATGCGGTTTTTGGGCCTAGATTATTAAAAAGAGACGTACTAAGGTTACAGCGTATTCAAAACTGTTGCATCAGGTTTATATGTGGATTAAGAAGGAGAGCACCCACTTCATCTTATTATAAAGAACTGCAGTGGCTTACTTTGGAAGAACGTCGCAAGGTACGTGAATGTGTATTGTACTATAAAATTTTACATACACAAAAATCTCCGTACTTGTACAATAAAGTTAGATTTAGAACCGACGTACACAATCTAAACCTTAGACAAGTTGGTCGCTTAACGATGCCTAAACATTCAACCGCCTTATTTGAGGGCTGCTTTTCATTTAATGTAGTTAGGATTTGGAACTGGATACCCGATTATTTAAAAGTACTTACATTGAATAGATTCAAACGAGAAATTAAAAGTAATTTGCTTAATGGTAGCTTAAGAGCGTAATGGAAGATGGATACCTATATTATCTATATTAATTTTCTTTTCTTTGAAATGGAATAGTATTATCATTTTCTTTGTAATAAAACTTGTAATTTCTGGTTTCTACACAAAATGTTAATATTAAATGATAATTGATTTGTAATTCTCTTCTTGGTAATGGGTCTCTCACGGTTTTTTTTTCTCTTTTATTCATTTATTCTTGGTTTATTCTTTTTTTTTTTTATTATTTTTCGACTTTTTTGTAGTTTGTATTATTTTTGAATTGTATTCATAGTTATAGTGTATAGGTTTAAGTATTTAACTGGTTGAGTGGAAGAGCAAATTCTTGATTTACTCAAGAAATTTGAACCCTGCCATTTGGCAAACTGCTGTGTAACATAATGAACCTTTTTATGTATATATTCACTTGTATGCACTGTGTGTTTGGCCAATAAAAGCATTTATTATTATTATTATTATTATATATCGACAGTACATTCAAAAAATTGATTTTAACATTAAGAGAGAATTTACAGAAATTCTTCAACTATCTCAGAATGAGAAACTACCATACAGCAACCGGAGCTAATGCAAGGTTTATTGTTTTTACCAGAGGAAGCTGTAAAAACTGTACTTTTGCAATTTTACTACGTACCTCCCTTCATAAAAACTCTTATCTAGGACACATGTAATTAAAAATATGTAGCCGTTGATGTGGTCGGTCGTTTGTGGTCCAAATCTATATTTTCGAGGGCATGATTAAACAGTCAACCACACGTTTGCAAACAGCGACCACAACTTTCTTGACCCCTACCGGTCCGATAGCGGTAGTGCGGTTTGTATTTTGTAGTCGCATGTGACAGCGCATTCAGAATGCATTTCTTATAAGGTTTGTTCCAACTATAATGTATAAACAGTGATGAGATGTCGACTAATTGTATATCAGTAGATGCTACACCAAAAAATCAGTAGCAATCAGTCACCGTCACAAGGACACAGACACAGCAGTTAAGCGAGAGAACAAAACTTACCGAAATGTCTGTTACCGGTGTTACCAATGTGCAATGTCTTTAGTTTCAGATATATTTCAGATGGAAACGTAGATAAAATATCGAATAGATTATAATTTTGCATGGATGGCCAACGCTTCCTAGACTCGAACCCCGCTGCGTCGCGTTTTCAAAAATTTCCCATCATCGATTAATTTTGAATAATTGAAGCGGTGTGGTCAAATCGGGAAAATATACTTACATAGAAAGGATTTAGTAGTATATTTTGTAGTATACGATTTATACATATTATTTTTGTAAATTTTATCAAAATATACCTAAAACAACTCTTAAATCAATAGCTTGCATGTAAAACAATTTTTATAGAACCCGAAATCAGTAGATATCTCCGCTTTTCCAGTTGGCATAATGGACAACGCATCCAGACACCAATTTTCCGGTTTTTCCCGATTTTCTCGGTTCCTAATTATCCGATTGACTTGCTCGACCATGCACTCATTTTGTTCGTGTTATAATTATCTACAATTTATCCATACATTGAGATTGCTCCAGTACGTTTTACGCTAGATTTCGTTTTAAATGTTTGACAACAAGATTTGCCGTCCAAAACATATCAAAATGTTACTACGCAATGTCTTTTATATGATGGCATCATCCGTTTTCTACTGGGATTTTTCTCAAAAATATTTACATATTGCTTTGCCTAGAAGATATACAGTACTTGCGCGAACAATACCTAGAACCATTTGAAACAAACTTATTAGTACAAGGCATCCAGTACTGCAGTCTGCGTTCTGTCGCTGCAGTTGTTTTCAAAATTGTACCTGCAAAATTATTTTCGGCAGCAGAAATATTCTCTGCATTTAATTTATTTACAGATACTCAGACTCAGCTCACGTAATGGAGAAAAACAATTTATTCGTGAACTTATGGATACAAAACAGTCTTGTACATAATAATCAACCAAATACAAACGAATAAATTATCTGGTTGATTGTTTCTTTTACTCAACACACTCACCTTTGGCGTTTCAACTTTTTTCTTTTCCACAGCGAAGAATCTTACTGTTTTTATTTGTAATCCGCTCTTACGCATTGTAATCAACTAATGGATATTTTTTTAACCGGAAACAAAAATAACCTGCTAGAAAGTTATATAACCAAATAAATCTAAGAAAATTGGTTAATTCAACTAAGTAAACTACACCACGTGTTTTTTATATTATTCCCAAGGAATTTTCATTCGCTTTTCAACCATTTCCTTGCCCAACGTTTTATTGCTTGAACAGTTCACAATCTAAAACCTCAGAAACTCGGAAGATTGATAAACAAAGCAGTCTGTTTTATTGCTATAGTAAAAAAAAATCTGGAAAACTCTTAAATGGAAGTTCGATGCCTTTCAATTTCCTTTTAGTGTGTTGGCCGCAAATAAGAAACATCGATAGTTTCCAAAAGTAATGGCGTGGCAATAACAGTTTTCCAACATCGGATTTAATATGTTTCGCCGGGAAAGTGCCCCTTCCGGCGAATAAAATTCCAGTTTATAAGACAACGCAAAGTAATACGAGTACATCATTCGAACTGCAGAGGGATGCTTTTGGTGGTAAGAATAAACTGCAAAGAATGAGTTTATTCAGATTTAAATGGGAATGGGTAACATAAATGTGTTAGGTATTCTATTTCCGTATAAGTATACATTCAGTTATTGAAAAAATATATCAGCGAGAAAATGAAAACTATTATCGAGCAGATCTATCTACTGTGCCCCCTTACTTCTAAGTTCCTGAGGAAAGTCTCACAGACTAGTAGCTCCTTTAGTCCTATTCCCCGGAAGTACTTTAGAATATCTGCAGGCTTAGCCAAGTCCCTCTTCTATCCAGTAATCTCCTAGGTGTTGTGCCCTAGGATTCTAAATTGGTATGCAATTTGCATGTATGTAGATGGAGGTTTCTCCTTCCATGCCACAGAAGCTACATTCTTCTTCTTCCTACATTTTGAGCTTTTTAAGGAGACCATTCAGGCGACTCTGTTCCGTTAGGATCCCTGTTAAAACTATTGGTGAATGCATATAAGAAGAAGCCACAGGCTGTAGTCACCCAGATGAAGAAATAATCAACTTTATCACAAAGCTACCTCTTCATCCACAACAGGCCGCTTTCCGGACATGAGCATCTACGGAGACTGCACTGGTACAACTGACGGCTACTAATTTTTAAGACTGTCCTCAGGAACTACGTAGAAATAAGAGGGCACAATAGATCTTTTAGATTTCAGTAAATGTCTCCCCAATATACCACTATACATACATATGAAGGCTGGTCTAATGAATAACGGCGGAGAGGCATGAGGATCGGCTTCACCTTTATGAAAACCAACGAGCTCTGCAGCTGTTCGAGTACCAACATTTGTTCTGTACCTAGATTGAAGAGAACCAAATCACATGAGCTTGGTGAACAATTTACTGATCAGGGAAACTAAGAACTTTGTTAAATTGTTTTTATAAGGATATGCCACTAGTTTTGTGATATATCAACTGGAAATTATTGATTGATCTTCAGGATTAATTTTAAATATACAGGATGCTTTCAAATGACACTTACAACGTTTGCATGTAAATACCTTTCGTGAAATTGGACAGAATGATATGAGGATTGAGGGGTCCAGCACATTTACTTTTCGAGATACGGGCTGTTGAAGTTATGAAAATTTGAATGTTTAAATTTGATAACTTAAAAATGGATGAATAAATTGATTTGACATTTGGCAGGTTGTTTTTATGTAAAAGAGCATATTTTGATGGAAATAGTTATTTATGATATGAGTGTTAAAAGTGAGGTTTTATTTTGTGAGTGAAAACGTTTGTGAAATGAGCGGAGCGAATTGAACAATTTCACGAACAAAATAAAATCACTTTTAACACAAATACCATACAATGTTTTTTGTACAACTTCCCTATTTTGATAATGAAACGAGCGAATTTGCAATGACAATAAATTCAAAATGACTTTTAGTATTCAAATAATCAAAAGATTGTTGTGAATGGCAGACGTTTACATAGCAGCGTGCTAAAAATATTTTTAACACTAGTGTTAAAAGTATTTTTAACACGCTGCTATGTAAACAATCGTTTTTAACATTGTTTGCTATCATTAAAAGTGTCACTTTTAATGACAGTTGTACAAAAAACATTTTTCAATTCTTGATTTGGAAGAATATGTCACTTTTTCCCTCCCATTTTTTACGTCACCGACATTTGAAGCTATTTTCAATTAATTTTGTATCCATCAATGGTTTTCACGTGAAAACTCATAATCTTTACATATAAAAAAATTCGTGGTTTCAAAGATATTTAATGTTTTCATGAAGTCTTCAAGATCACTATTTCATAATTGAATAAAAAAATTTTCTTGTATTCCAATAACTACAAAACTACCAATGGTTAGAATATGTACCTGAAACTAATTTATGAAAGAGCAATGCATCTAAAACATTCGGCGAAGATTGTTGAAAATATTGGTCCTAACTTGTGATTTTATTAGCAAAAAAAAAGAATCCATGCAGCTACAGCATTTATTTCCGGCAATCGCCAGTCTTTCTTGACAGGGTTGTCAATTTGCATAATATTTCCTTCAATTTATGATCATAGCTCAAATATTTTATAAGCATTTTTATGAAGTGTGATAGTTATACAGATACAAATATTCGATAATTACTTGTTTTAAATCAATTTTATTAACATTAAAAGAATTATACAATTAAAAAGATTATAATGTATAAAAATCATACCATAAATATATACTTTGTCCACGACCACCTAATAATAAGTCAATATTTTACCTCCTAACTAAAGGTATATGGTACCCATATATCAACTGTCGTGAATTATGGTTCATAATACACTGTAGTGTATTATGGTTCATAATTCACGACTAGAGATGGGGGTACAATATGGAATAAACTATTAAATCTGTGTATTTTGTTCAGGAAATTTGTTTCTGACATATATCGTATCTATGAAATATTGTAATTTTTAGTATTGATACTTTTCATAACGATATTTTCTAATATTAAGTATTTTAAAACAATATATTTATAACGGTACGTTGTATTGATACTTTCTACAGTATCGCCCATCTCTATATATGTCAAATTATTTGAAGTAGCTGCCACAACATTTTGAGGTTAGTAATATGCCAAATCGCTACTGACTTTTATTTATTAATAAATAAATTAAGTGTCGTGGACAAAGTATAGTATTCTACTCGCAAATTATGGCCATAATTCACTTGGGTGACTTGCGTCACGAGCCGCAGGCGAACGAAAACGTCACCCATCGTGAATTATGGCTATCATAAATTGCTCGTTTAATAATATACTATTTTTCACAAATCACATCCTTGGCAACCATGCACAATAACGGTGACGGCTAACCTAACCTAACATAATCAAAACGTCAAAACATGCTCCCAAAAATGGGAGGAGAGTGGTGAGATATTCTTTAAAATGTACGCCACTGGATCGAGAATTGAAAAATGCTTTTCAATCAAAATATGCCCTTTTGAATTTAAAAGCAACCTGCCAAATGTCAAATCAATTTATTCAACCATTTTAGAGTTATCAAATCAAAACATTTAAATTTCCATAACAACACATATCTTGAAAAATAAATAGGCTGGAACCCTCGTTCTTGTATCATTTTGTCCAATTTTACGAGAGGTACCTACATGCAAACGTTGTAAGTGTCATTTGCAAACACCCTGTGTAAAACATTGTACAGCTCTTTATTCGAAAAAAAAGGAATCTTTCGATTCCAGTTTGCATTAGCCAAATCACTTTCGTAAACATTATTGCGTCAAAGAGTTATTAAAATACTATTTTTACTAATTTACCACCAATCATTTCAAGTATTTTAAGCAATTTTAAACATTAAAACACAAGCCTTCCCGCTGCTTACTTCAAATGATTTACTCCTATTTATACAAAACTCAAAACGCAAATTCAACTAAAATATTATTTCGGTCGCAATATACTCTGGAACAAATGGAAATTTCATAAAATATTTATAGTCGCGTATCTTTAGAACCGTATTTTATACAACTTGTGGTTATACAAATACGAAAACTGCAAATAAAAATAATGCGAAAAAAACAACAACAAGAAGTTGTACTTAAATTAAGACATAATAGTTGTTGTTCAGCGGCGCATTCATTTCCGGAACTAGCACTACTTAAATATTTATCTCATGAATGTATCTATAAGGCGGTAGCTTTTTTATTGAAGCAATGCAGGAAGAAAGCTACCACATTAAAACTTATCACGATGTAAACATGCTTATTAGGAAAAGTTACAATATTGTATTGATTATCATTTAGATTCAAAGAAAATTTATTTTAAGAAAGTGTAATGTACACTCGGTCCATATGTAGCACATTTGGAGAAACACAATTGCAAAACTTTTCAAAAATGAGTTGATGATGTCAAGTCAAATTATTTCTAAAGCTCCTCTCTATCCGTTACAACAAAGATAAAATTGTAATACGTCCCATATGAGCATCATTCGCATATTGTTGCAAATCTCCGAGATAAATTTTTGGATAATGAATAGTGTCAATCTCAACAACAAAAATCTGCATCAGTAAATGAGCAAACGTTTACTGGACCAATTGTAATTAAGAGTTGTGTTTTGTACAATTCTTTTTAAACATTATTCGTCCACGTATTGTTCTTCCAGCTTGTCAAATAAAGTTTAATTTAATTTAATCTTCAAAAAATTGCATATATCAGATATCTTGTGAATGCGACAGTCTATTTAGGTGAAACATCTAGAACATTGAAAGTCCGAATAAGTGAACATAAAAAATATATCAAAGATAGGGAGTTCTTTAGGTCAGGTATTTGTAAACATGCTTGGGAAGAGGGGCATAAAATTCAATGGGATTTGACAAAAATAATATTGAAAGAGCCCAATAATAAAAGAGGAAAAATCAAAGAAAGTGCTTCAATACAACTAAATGCAGATAAATGTGTAGCTAGTATTTCAGCCGAATGTGGTCAAATTTGGTTACCAATGTTCGAAAGAGAAATGTCCAATAATCAATTACCTGCGTTATCAGGATATCATCATAAGTTTTTATCCAGGTTTTCTTATGATTTATCATTGGAATAGTTGTTAATCGATACACACTTTAATACATAACATCACCAAACTGAGTCATACATATTTTGAAAACAAAAATAATCATACACAAAAAAGTAACAACAAACGCGTTTTATTAACAAAACATTTCCAAAATAAGCGAAAAAAGCGCTATCCCAATAAAAACCGTCCTGGAACGTGCACTGGATTCCATTTCTAGTAGACTATCATATGTTTAGAATGTCATAAAATAAAATATTTTATTTCACATTTTACCATTTTACCAGAGATGTGATCTACTATGAATGGACCTTAATAAAATGTGACAACAAAGTTTTGTAGTCTTAAACTTCAAAATATTATTGATTGTCTAGTTGTCATATTTTTTTCGTTGTGTCAGATAGGGACCAATAGTATATTACATAACGTGTGCGGAAAGTGACATTTTTCACACGAGTGGGAAATATTGTAGCACGAGGCATGAGCCGAGTGCTTCAAGCGTGTTGCTCAAAGATAATAGCCCTTATCAAGCAACACGCTTTCAGCATTCTCTATGACAAAATTATCTCGGAAAATACTAAAGCTGATGAAAACAGTTACCGACTTACCTCAAAACTTTTGACTCCTCCATCAAAATGTTCTTTCGGTACTACCAAATGAAAAGCTTTCCCGACTGGAGCTGTTAAATCCTTTTCATTCCATTTCACCAACTTATCTCCTTCAAATTCCACTTCCAAGTCTTCGATAATATCGAACGCGAAATCCTCTTCGTTGTCAGCGATTGTGGAAGGTATTAAAATAGCCATAGCTGCCATCAGTGAGGCAACTAGAAAAAGTCTTGTATGCATTGTAGATTGATGGTGATCGGATCACGCTGTCATTGCTCTGAAATCAAAGAAAATATTTCTCAATTTAAATTTGGCGTCCAGATAGGTAGTTGTGTGAATACAAAGGAATAATTCATCCTCGCATTGCACTTTCCTTTTGTTTCAAATTTCTCTTGAATATTAAAACATTACAAAATAAAATTTTTTCCCTAAGACAATTCCAGACTTTTATTCAAACACGTGTATCTTCAAAAGAAATAAAGATATAAAGGTGAAATAAAAACTGAAAGATAGCGAAAAGGATTGTTTTTAAACGTGCACTCTACAAATTTCCCGAACTGTTCCACAGAATGTTAAGAAGTTCGACTAGAAGTCCATGGTTTTTTTCACCCTTATAAAAAAGCTATCAACATTTTTGGAAAATTTTTCTGGAGTTTGTTTTGATAACAAAGAATTCATCTACAATTTGGCACAATAAAAATTGAAATCGATAAAAAATTACGAAAGTTCTTGGACAACGAACTTCAAAAAATTTTAGTTGGCCTAGTTTTTTTGCCAGTGAGTGTATATTATAAATCATACTATAAACATTGCAAGCTATTCCAAATTTCAAGCCATACTTAAAAGAAAATCTGACGGATTTAAACCCAAAAAATCCCAAACGAGCAGAACATCAATAATTTTCTAAAGAATGCGCTAGACGATAAATATT
Organism: Galerucella pusilla; assembly: GCA_910591695.1. Taxonomy (NCBI): domain Eukaryota; kingdom Metazoa; phylum Arthropoda; class Insecta; order Coleoptera; family Chrysomelidae; genus Galerucella; species Galerucella pusilla. The sequence goes on from CAJUYI010002146.1 coordinate 27,516, forward strand.
AGGTTATAAAGGTAAAATTATTAGAAATATCTATTGTTGATGTAGTTCAAGTATATAATTATTAATACAAATACACGTAGGTCGTATAGTATGTTACTCGTGCTTAAAAAGCTTTGTAATGCATTGTAATAGTATTTAACTATTATCTTTGACATTTGAAATGTACGTAATAAATTTCATTAAATAATTTTTAATCTTCGATTTCGTGATGTATAGGCTATAATGAACGATGGCAGCAAATCGTAGGACTTACACTTCCGCTGCAAATTAACATCAACCGACCATTGGACCTGACTTGCAAGCAAACGGTATGAGTTTGTGAAAGTGAGCTTACACAGAATTTATAAGTACCTACTCGTATATTATAAGTTGTCTTGGTAAGAGAAGTTTTTAACGTTGCTACATGGATAGTTATAAGAAACGTGCTGTTTCTATTTTAGTGAACGGAAATATATATACCTGTGTGGTCAATAAATCGCTGCAAAAATATTCGAAAATAAATTATTAATTGCTGATTGAACAAAACAAGATTTTTCAACAAATCGAACTATAAAGTGCATTTATTTTTGAGTTTTTAGTCTCTAAACGCGTTTGAATTCATTAGTTTGATTCGCCTTTGCAAATTCCGACACAAATAAACAGGTTAACATTAATTTACATTATTATTAATCTTTCAGGTAAGAAAAGTCTCGTTTAGAATAAAGGTTTAATTAAACTCCAGGCAAGACTGATATGTAATTGACGTTTTTAATGTGAAAAAATAGAATTTGTACATAATAATTGATTTTTAAAGTGGGCGTTAGACGAAACCTCTGCTGTAAACGATATAATTATAATATCTCTGGGAAGACTCAATTAACATCTGAAGCTGCAACACGTGTCTGCAGTGATAAGCCAAATCTTTGGTGCATTCTCTGCCTTGTCGAAACACATTAAATTGTTCAATATTGCCGCATGATGGTAACTACATATTATACAGATGCCGACGTAATTGACACAACATTTTGAAAATATGGCGAATGCGCCATGGGTAGTCGCCAAAATACAAATTTTGCTTTTATGATAATTGATATAAAAGGTTATGTACGAAATATTACTGGACTGTATTAATAATAGATGTTATCGACGAATATTTAGCATATACTGCTTCAACTACTAGGATTATTGGCAGTTCAGTATGTACAAAGATTACACTAAAATTACGAATTATACATATTAATATTCTTAAAAGGAGTCAATGAAGCGTTAAGATGGTCTCTGAAAGCTAACTTTGGCTTTCTTTTCTAACAATTTTGTTTTCAATAAAATGATCCCCAAACATTTTTCCAGTTTGTTCGAACAAAAAAATTGTGTGTGAAAATTGTCGGAAATCTGGAAGTAGATTTGAAAAAAAATCTGCTGGATTTATCTAGTGGCTTGAGGGGCCCTTCTTTATCTTGCACTCACGAAATTTTCAAAAATTCCAGACAAATGAGGACTTTTTGGGCATGTTTCTGGTTTGATTGGCGAAGATGCAATGCCGGTCGCGCTCAAAACTGTCAGACAAAAGATTGTCAGCGCTAAGACTAGCTATTGAAAATGAATATTTCGAAAAATTGACTTCGATGACCTTATACAAAAGTTTATTTCTCAAAAATTGAGAAAAAAACCATTTGAACTAAATTATCTAGATGTTATCAGAGATATATGTAATCTTTTATTTATGTTTAACCTAAAAATTTAATCATGCGAGTTTTTCCGGGATTTCCAATTCCTTAAGTGGACCTCTCCGTTTTTTAGTCCCGGACCATGGGAGAGTTAATCCAACTCTAGCAATTTGCAAATATTCCTACAATAATAACAATTTTAATAGATATTTTTAACAGAATATAGGAGTCTCCAAGCATTTCCATAAGATTACATACATTTATATATTTTGGGGCACTAAATAAAAATATGATTGACACGTAACAGCACTTGACACACACTAAAGCATTAAAAAACTGCGCAAAAATAACAAAGATACATGCAGAAACCAACCGGAAAAAACCATATAACGTTTCAAAAAAAAAAATTCAAAATAATGAAACAAGAAATTTCAGCGGATCTTTAAAATACGATAATTTAAATCACAAATTAAAAATAAAATCTGTACCAAGTTTACACCGTCACTCGCATTCTCATTTTAATTTGAATCACTAACAGTATTTGTGGTGAAATTGTTCAATATTGAGTTTACCTCTATTTATAAAACTAAGTGGGTTCGGTTTTTCATTATCTTCAGTCGATTTATTGAAAAATTTACGACGCCAGCTACAATAAAATTTAATTTCCTTGCGTTTATCGTTACCCAGTCCGGAAATGGACAATTAACAGTCTGTATCGAATTACACTTATTGTTTCAGGACTTTTTACGTACAAAGAAGAACAGAAGAGTAAATATCCCACACACATACACACCTTAGTAGTGGTGGTTTTTTTGAAACTAGTATTTCGTCTCTAAAATTACGAGGTTTGTCCTTCGAGTGGGCAGATTAATCTTAGCAACGATTCAACAAGTCCTCCAACAATGGCAGTCACCCATGGTGTACGTAAGCTGATCCAAGAAAATTGACATGTCAATATCGTGAGATTGGAGCAACATTGGACGTTTCAAATACCAAAATTCGAAACCGAGTTGTTGAAGGATCCACTATCTCCAGAAGATGCCCTCAGAAATCAATTTTTAATGTACCAATAACTGCTTCCAGACTATTCAACTCTGGAAGCAGTAAAGCATGCAAAGGATGCAAAAAAGGTATTTCTATTGGTGGAGAAAATTTTGAAAAGCAATAGTGATTGAAATTTATCTACTGTTTGGTTTGAGCTCTGTATGCAAAAAACAATCCTAGTATATAGTTCTGGATCTATTTTTAACACAACCTTTTGGTATTTTAAGTCAATTTTTCCTGTTAAAAATGATTGTAGAATGCATGTTTGCAAGTTTAAGTCAGCGTACGGAAGCGCAACTTTCTATTTTGTAATAATAGTACATTATTTACCGAGTAGGAAAAGCCTTACATTCCTGGACGACTGTGAAGATTGCTAAGTCGAGGCACAAGCCATCAATTAAGAAAAATGCATAAAATAACTGCAACCCATTTGAATTTTGGCCAAAATATACTGGTCACAGTTTTTGTCGGTCTTTTGGATGACTCTGGTGCCGACATAACTAGTTTAAAGAGGAATGTGAATGAATCAAAGGTTGCTGAAGGGTATATCGAAGAATTTCTTAACAATAAGATTAAAGTGGCAAATAAAATTTTCACATCACTTACAACATATTCAACAAAATAACCCCATCACCTTGCATGTTGTCGAAAATGTTTCTCGTAGTTCTAATAATGTTCCTCCAATGTTCAATAATTGTACTAACTGTCAAATAACTGTAAATACAGGGTGTCCCAAATAAGAGTGACTGATTTTAAAGATAAATGCCCAGCTTATCAATTGCTTCAAAGAGATGAGGTTTTCACTAGTTTCACTAGTTTATCAAAGAGATTTTTCTAGGCTTGGCTGGCATTTCATCTCATCAACACAGCGTGTTTTACTAATGTTGGTCAAATTCAAAGAGGAAAATATGTATTATTTTAAATGGGACACCCTATAATTTTTGATCTCATTCGAAAGAGCAATCATTCTCCTTTCCAAAATTGTATAGTTTTCTATCTTTTGTTTCATTAACAACAAAGATATTCGAGGTTTCATGTAGTATGCATTTTTAATTACGTATATAATTGCTAACAAATCTGACAAACAATTTATTTAGTAAGAAAACAAAATAACACTATTCAATACATATAAAGAACGAAGTTACAAAAAATGCTGCATATGACTACCCTCTTCGTTTATGCATAACTATAAGCGAAATTTTAAATAATTTTCAAATGAATGTTCCAACATTCCTGGCGGAATGTTTTCAATAATGTTCCAGATATTATTGTTGGTTATGCTGAATTGTTGGGCTTAGGATTGTAGCACCTATCCTGCACATTTCATAGCATGAGGAGTTGATTTTAGGCATCAAAATACGTTCATATAAAACTACTAATTAAAAATGTACTACTACATGAAACCTCGAATATCTTTGTTGTTAATGAAACAAAAGATAGAAAACTATACATTTTTGGAAAGGAGAATGATTGCTCTTTCGAATGAAATCAAAAATTATAGGGTGTTCCATTTAAAATAATACAAATTTTTCCCCTTGAATTTGACCAACATTAGTAGAACATCCTGTGTTGATGAGATGAAATGCCAGCCAAGCCTAAAAAATCTCTTCGATAAACTAGTGAAACTAGTGAAACCCCCTTTTCTTTGGAGCAATTAATAAGCTGGGCATTTATGTTTAAAATCAGTCACTCTTATTTGGTACACCCAGTATAACAAAATAATTTGACCGAAATTATATTTTGTCTGAAATGTCAAAATTTCCCTTGCTATTTGCGTAAAATTATATTATTTCTTAACGACACAATAAAGAACTAATAGCATAATCTCAAAAAAGAATTTTTCATTATGATTACTTCATAAGCTTTCGTGTTATTAATAAAAATCTTAAAAAAACGACGTTTTTTTAGGTTTGAATATTTATAACAATAACGCGAATCGCATTTGCGAGTCGGAAATATGTCAGGTTCATACTACGTGATGTCTTTTACATGATGACACAGTTCATTTTCTACTAGGATTTTTGTCATGAAAATTCTCCCATTGCTTGGCTTATCAGGTATATTTAGGCGAGCCGCGCGGCAAGAGCGCTCATCTTAAAATCGATCTTTTTTCTTCCGAATAATTATTCATAGTCAGAAAAAAAAAGATGCAAAGAGAATGTGAAATGCTTTGTGGATTTCGGACTAATTTCATTGTCTCTAGAATTGGTTGGCGAAAGAAATTACCGTGAAAAAATATTGATAGTCGAAAAGCTTTTTTTAATTTTATTGTTTGGTTCAAAAGTTAATTTCGACCATTTCCCCTAATTTTAGGATAAAATAAATGTCTTATTCGTATTCATCACCCTCGAAAAAATAAAGATAGACCGTTTTTAGCGACTAGAAAGAGGTTTTTCATTTTCTATAGGTTTTTTTGGGATGTCCCGCTCCTCTATAACTGCGTGCCCTTAATTTTTAACCGATTCCATAAAATTGTATAACAAATTAAAGTAATTGTATACAACACAACCTTATGGATTTAACAAATAAAAATTATACTGACGTATATAGTACACCCTCAGGATCTCTAAGCACAATTTTTTTTTGGCTCACGCTTCTAGTTAGTTTGCTAATGGCGTTTAAAGTTAGCAATTGTTCAAATTACGCACCATTTTTCAACACTTCAATCATTTTCCTTGCACTTCACGATAAATTAAAAAAACTATTAAAAAAATTAACCAATTATTGATCTGTTTTAAAACATCATATTATAGTTGCGATGTTGTCAGATTCTATGGATAATCTTATTTCTAATACTCTTCGTATTTAATTTTTACCAATTTTTTATTTTTTCAAATACCAACCAATAAGTTGAGTTTCAGTGCGCTGACTGAAACTTACATTTTACAATCGTTTCAACAGTTTTTTTTTTCAAAAATTGACTAAAAAGTTGTGTTTTATACAATTACCCAAAGTAAAAATAATCATTATACATCATTTAAAACAAAATAATAAAAAACGACCATAAAAATTAAAAAAAAAGAGAATAATTAAACTCACACATTAAAATAACAGCCTATAGTTTATCATAAAAAAAGTATCACTCAACCAACACGTTAACCAGTCGAAAAAAAAAATCAACAACCGTTCGTCCGCACTGTCTTCGACAACTTGTGCTCGACTAATTTTTTTAAGGCACTATGCACTTCACAGCTGTGACCGACACTGGTGTCTCGAATTTGCATAAATGAATACGTTCCATATAGAGACTATAAATAAAAGACGTGCTCGTCATTTGAAAGATAATTCGTCGATACGGTTGGATGTTTTTATTTGGATACCATAAGAACATTTCTCTCTCTGTCAATAAACCATAATCTAATCGGTTTAACTGAATGAGATTATTATTACTCGAATAGCGGTAGTGTCTAAATATACAAATATAACATCTCTTATCGTGGATACAGTAATAGTGCTTACAGGATGATTCATTTGGAAAAAGAAAATTACCGGGTCGGTTTTAAGGATACCCCGTTTCTAACTGGACGTCGTACCAAAAAAATGGTGACTTGCCAAAAGTTCCTAGAACTATTGGCCACCGTGCCACCGATGCGTTGAGAATACAGCCAAAACGTTATATTTAATTTCAAGATTTACGCTCTTTTTTTTCGGGCCGAGATGGGAAACTCAGACTGGGTCCTTAACCAAAACCCAGACAGTGTTGTACTCATCCCCACGGAAATGCCTACCAACCGCCTTGGAAATTGGAATTTCTACCCTAGCATACTTCAAGACGGGCGGCCGTCCCTCACATACTCTCCGTCATCTTCTCCCTTCTATCACTCCTAGCTCTCACATGCCATGTCGAGTCCTTCTCTTTCCCTAATCATGCTTATATATTATATCCCCTTCCCCTTGTTAAATATATTAATGTTCATTACAAAGTATTGGATATCTTTTAAGGGAAAGGGAGAATGTAATGACTATATTTCCTTTCCCTTTTTCTCACATTCACCAAAACGACATAGTCATTGTGAATTCAATGTAAATTTTTGTTATTTGAAATTGTAAATATTAGTTGAAAGTAGGTACATTACCCGAGCAAGGAGGCAAATGTGCACATTTACCGGAAAATGTCTACATTGCCGCAATATCTACTTTTACTGTAACATATACATTGCTCCAATAAAGCAAAAATGGTGTGGTTTGATTGGTAGACATCAATTGTCATTCTTGTCTTAAAAAATACTTTTTGTTGGCCACACTGACGTTAAACTGAACTCCTCTATTGTACATGTTAGTCAATTTGACGCGCAGACTATTTATATACAGACTGTTTATATTAAAGTCATTATACAGTGTGGAACACCAAACGGAATAAATAAGGGCGTGTTGGGAAAGACGCTTGAACACGTCGATTTGTATAGTACATTCAATAGACTTCTTGGTGCGCGTCTTCGTTTGTGACGTATATCCGGGTTTTCGGTATGTCGTTTATTTTATTCGCTTTTTTGACATATAGCTAACCTCAAATTCGATAAATAAAATCATCAGGATCGTATCCAGCCAAATTCAAAAAGGTTATGAAATTAATAATTACCAGCTTCTATTTCTAAATGCAAATACTTGAGAACTTTCAAATTGCTGATGTTTTTTCGTGTATCTAGGCATATTTTTGTATTATTTAAGAACAATAAGATTAATATTCACCTTGACCGTAAACAACAAAGTACAGACCTGTCAGTGGGACATTAGAAAAAGACGTAAGACTCATTGCCGCTACGAAAGGTACGTTTGCATCCTATTTTGAAAGCTGTAATTTCTCCCGATTGATGAGTCGCGCTTGCGCGTATTCTAAACATCAACTAATCAAATTTTTCAAGTCAAAGATTAGGGTTAACCTTTGTAATACATTTAAACTATTCATTATTGTGATATTTTAATTAGGATTAATCACATGTACCTGCCTTTTTTCATTTCTTCCAGCGTAATGTGTTAGAAGGACATTAACAATCGATGACGCACACCAAAAAAGTTATTGTATGAACTCTATTTAAAAATGGTGCATACAATGAACTTTTTTTTCTTACGCCATTTCTAACAAACTATGGGGCTCTAAAGTTGGGAGTTAAGAATTAACTCAAAAATTATTAATATTTTTTTATGGAATGTGATAATTTTCCATAATAAGGATGTTCTTTTCTTCACAGTACCTATATCTTAGTAGTATTCATTTTCTAAGAAACTGTGTGAATTATGAGTCTCTCCTTGTATGCGACATAAACAAATGGTAACATTTTACCATTAAGAATGTATAAAATACAACGTAGCATCTCCTGTCGTCGATAAAGTATCGTCAAATGCATTGGATAGATTTTTCGATTCATCTTTTTATGAAGCTCATACGTAAAGTTGTCAATTCGTGCGGAAATTTAAGAGACTAGCGAATTTGAGAAATGGTTGGAGTCTACGTTACAAATTGTAGTGCTACTTTATATATACAAAAGCAGCACACTCCAATTGAGTATATTGCTTTCGACAACAACACCAAAATATAAAACAAAAAGAATGTTTCCGTTCTAGAAAATATTTCGAGCGGCGAATTGGGTGAATTTTTATAAATAAAAATTGAGATTGAGTAGGAATGTTATTTTTTTGTCGATTTTTACAAAAAATGACACTTTACGAATCTAATAATTCTTTTTTCTTATTTGTTGGGAATGAAACCACAATATTATTCTTTTATATTTTTTTACGACATTTCGGTAGCGTTCCAGCTATCTTTGTCAAGATGAATTAGTTTTTAGACAATTTTTGTTCCCCATTTGACACAACGAAAAAAGTTGACAACTAGACAATCAATATTTTGAAGTTTAAGACTGCAAAACTTTGTTGTCAAATTTTATCAAGATCCATATTCACAAAACAGTCTAACCTATAGAAGTGAAAGTCTAATAGGATTGCCTAGAATGAAAAAATGAGGTGTCAAACCCATCCACCTGAAGCGCTA
>CAJUYI010002147.1:0-25058 GCA_910591695.1 Galerucella pusilla
CTTTACCTCATAGCGATTCATGAAACGCAGACTTTCCGTCTCCAACATTTTGTAACTGAATATAGTTACACGAATGACATAATAATAGTGTGCTACTTGTCTGGATTTCGTTTTAGTTGAAATAACTTATTTTGGAAATATATTATTTGCATAATATCGATAAATTAAAAATAGTGTGTGCAATCATAGATAAACCTACTTATAGATGGGCATATGACCTGTGGCGCTTCCTACGGTGAATTATTTGTATGGGTGGCGCCTTCTTGAGAGCCTGTGCAGTATAAGCTCTCATAGGTTTAACAGGGAAACGAAGATTCCTGTAATTTTAGGGTAAATTTAAAACGACTACAATTTTTAATTTTTTCTTTATTGTAAAATGGCGATAATGGTCAACTTTTCAACATTTCTTTCAAATTAACTTAACATTTGGTTGATATTATATTAATAACAATCAAATAGTCAAGTTAAATTAAATTAAATGTCAAAAAATATACCGTATAATGCCTGAAGTGAAAAGATTAAACAAATCAACCAGTTTATTCATTTTCATTGATTATCAGAGATAACACAATATATTAATCTTTTTTTTTTCATATATTTTAATGACAAAAAGAAACAATATAAGAGCTTAACAACAATAGGTACAATATTATCTATTTCTTTCGAGAAACTGGTCAATTCTATCTGATTTGGTACGATATACTTTTGATTTTAATTGACATCATAGAAAAAAATCTAACTGCGTTGTGTCAGGTGATTTGGGTGGCCATTAATTGACAACTCATTAATATAAGCATGGTGGATTTGGATTATGAAGTACATGTCGGTACTTCTCCATATATCATGACGAACTAAATTGGAATATTTATAACCAATATACAGGGTGTTTTATCATTTTTGTAGCCATAATAGAGAACTTTTAAATGGGTCCCAGGGCACAAGAGTCAAAAACTGCTGCACGTGGTTGTACATCTTGGTGGATTCAGCAATCTCCTGGTAAAAGAACGCTTGGAGACGATGACCAATGATATATTAAACTTCAGCAGGGACAGAATAAGGAAAGTAATGAGATTATTCACCGGTCACTGTACCCTAAGGAAGCACACAATTGGCATAGATAGGTAGAATTATATCTGTCAGTTGTGCATAGAAGAGGAGAGAACAGCTCACACATTATCTTCGAATGTGAAGCACTGTTTCATTGAAGATATAGACTCCTAGAAATAGAGTTTACCATCTTTTCCCGAAAAAAAAGAACCAGAGTACCCAAGGAAGGATTTTTCCAAGAAGGACCTGGTAAAAATACACGTAATGGGTACAAACATGAGCACAAAAAACCTGAAGGCTGAGTAAAGGTCTCGAAGCTTCTGATTGGAGGTGCCGAAGTAACGAATCATTCAATCAATCCACTCTTATGTTTATTGTTAATTAATTTCTCTGGTAATCACGGCATCTAGTAAGCCTAAGAAGTATCTCCCAATAACATCCCTGGGACAGGTTTCCAATTTGTCTTACCCATAAAGGTACTACATATAGAGGCAACAAGCCATAGGGCGCTCTGTAAGTGGAAATGTCCGTCTGAACTTCAGTAGGAGAGAAAGAGACAGACGATCAAAGGTTTTTCTGTCTTTGTTGGTGTATATATAGCATACACGCTATTAGAGAAAGACAGCATAAACCTCCTACTTTCTATCTCTCTCTTATATGCTGACGGGTTCGAAGCTGGCTTGTTGCCTCTATTTGTAGTATCTCTATGGTCTTAACGCAGATGTATGGATATCATAATAGGCACAACCTCGTTCCTCATGACTCTGAACGACATACAAACTAATAGCCATAGTTTCAAACCTTTTCATGCTAAGCCAATCAATCAATCATTTTTACACATTTCTTTCTTTAGTCTACAAAAAAAATAAATAGCGTGATCGTTTGAGATAGCGTGCTTGGTATGTACAGCAAGCCACTGATTTGTTTCCAATCCAACCGAAAGCAATTTAAAATACCTTCGGTTATTTTGCATAAACGAATCGCTGAGAAGAAAAAAAAAGTCCAATTCACTTTCTCCCGCTTCAGAATACAATCTAATTACACTTAATTACACAGTGCTGTTAACACAACATACAATTAATTAACAATGCTGGTATTTGAAGAGCTGATAACATGTCTTTGGATTGTTATTATTAACTTTTGACACAAAATCCACTTCACTTGCTCACAACTAGGGCAATTTTATGTTGTTTGAGGTAGAAATAGAATGTAATTTGTGTATTTCGTAACTGAAGTTGGTTGAGTAATATTACGCGGGTGGTAAGACAATACAGATTGAGTATTTTTGTAAAAGTTGCAGAAAAAATTGTTGTTAAAATTAGAATTATATCGGAGAAACAATTTGGGTTCAAACAGGGAGTATCCACGGAAGACGCAATTGTATTTTTGACCAACAATCTATATAAAATACTAGATTCGAACCATGCAACATTATGTGTATTTTTAGACTTTAACTAAAGCCTTCGACACCGATAAACATGACATTACTGCAAACACTTGAGCATCTGTGTATTGAAGGACTGACGGAAAGTTTATTAAGTTAATATCTCAGAGATTGTGAGCAATTCGTCAAAATAGAGGACTCGTACGGTTATCCCCAGGTTATTAGGTACGGAGTGCCACAATCTACAGTTCTAGGTCCGATCTTATTTACAGTATATATGAATAATTCCTGAATAACCAACACTTAAGGAATTATTACATCTTTAGTGAGTAGAAGTAATGAGCCACAATATATTTCTGAGGTATCAGTGAATGTCACTCCAATTTACCTAAATATACTATATTGATTTTATTTTATTCAAAGGTCTTGGTTAAAAATGTTCAAAATGTTATTTTAATATAATTGTCCAAGGAAATTCCCTTAAATTGAATTATATTCTTATATTATGGGATATAACATCACATGGTCTTCATGTAAAAAATATCTATTTAAATTTTATTATGAGGAATTAGTGAGTATTGCTTGTAAGTGTTATTATTAGTTCCAAAATGGTGTGGGAATGCCTAGACAAACTCAATGAACTAGACGAGAACGATAAAGTCACCCTACTATGGATTCCAGGACACACTGGAATAAAAGGAAATGAAATAGCAGAGAGGGGGACTGAAATACCTTTCTGGGGGCCTGAACCATTTTGTGGAATCAGACCCAATGTAATATTGGAAGATATAGGTAAAGCCGAGAAAAAGCGAAGATCTGACCATTGGAAAGGTCTAGTATGGCTTATACAATCATAGACTCTCCTGGGTGACTACAACCTGTTGAGATCAAATGAATCCATAAGTCAAAGTAAAACTGCGCTAAGAGTTTTAACAGAGATCCTAACGGGACATTGTCGCCTGGATAGGCACCTGAAAAATCTCAAAATAGTGGAGTAAGAAGAATGTTGTGGCATGGAAGAAGATACCTCCATCCACATACTTTCCAACTGCACAGCACTTCAGAATCCTAGAGCACAGCACCTGGAAGATACTGGATAAAAGAGGAATATTTACCTAAGTTGAAGCCTGCATATATCCTAAAATTCCTCCGGGGAATAGGACTAAAGGACCTACTAGTTTCTGAGACTTTACTCAGGAACTTAGTAGAAGTAAGGGGACACAATAGATCTTTTAGGTCTCAGTGAATGTCACCACAAATACATGAATACATACATACAAGAGTGTTATAATCATTATATTATATTATGTTACACCCATCCATTTAGAAATTTTTCAATGTACAAAAAATATTATTAATTTGTCTTTCAATTTAGAATTCCGCACTATTGTAATTTAATTTCTTTTATATCTGATTCAAATAGCTTCAAATTATTTCCTAATTTTAATTGAATTGAAAGTTACTTTTTACATAATGACTTTTTTTTTCTTCCTTTTTATATAATGTCTTTCTCTCGAAACAATTCCAACTCTCCATACCATGAAGCTCTATCAATTATTCTTCTTTTTCTTTTTATTTTGTTGAAAATGTATGAAACCAAATGTGATTCCAGCATTTCTTGTTCTGCATCAATCCTATCTCATTATTTCTAATTCCAGTTTATATTATTCTATGGAATATTCTATACAATACATACATCATGCAGCTTTTCCATCAAATGCTGTGTCTTTCAGCTTGCTTGGAGTTAAATTAAAGCTTTAGCTTTACATCCTGTTTCGGCTCACAATATCGCTCTTGGCTCTAATTGCTCATGAAAATTAATTAAAAAGGATTTATATATATTATAGTTATGTTGAAATAACTATTCAATTCTGGGCCACACCCAACAACACAACGAATTCAGTAAGCTCCTGGCACTACTCATTATTTTTATTGATGATTAATTATCAATATCTAAATATCTTTTCTACACCTTCGTTAAAATTTTTTTGTGACCTACATATTTCCAAATATTCTATTCATATTTAACAATCTTTTCGCACTAGTCAATCATCTCCTTCAATGTGACAGCTCGAATATATCACTATGAAGTCGCACATCATTAATATCTTGGTTAATTCCCCTTGTCAGTAGGTGTTATTTGAGTCAATATATTTAAGTTTTTGACGAGGTCGTTTACTTTGTTCATTTTATATTACTATAAAAAAAAACTAATGACACAGTGACCCTTTTGGCAAATTTAACCTATTCTTCATCTCCTTATAGATTTGTGGCTGTGATGATTTTATACAAAGTGTAACCTACAACCTACAAGTATGTCATAAATAAAACCACTGCGACCTTTGCAGATCTATTGTGGTCCTCCCTACATTTAGAGCTCGATATCTAGCTTTATTCTTTTTATTGGACTTCTGTATCTGTATCTGTGAGAATTTGAACTGTGGGTGACCCCCACAGCACTTAGGTCACAATTGGCCCATTGTGCATTCTTCTGAGGTTCAGACTTCCTTCTGGCTCGTTGCTACAGAGTGAAGTGTCAGACAGACCCAGTCTGTAGAGGTGTTTTCGTAGGTGGCAGTGACCGGTCAGAATACCCGTGTCTGTCCGAATGTTCTGTCTGTTCATAGTCACGTATTTTTTGGCTATTAGTCTGTCCGGATACTGCAGCAGTTCCTTGGCATGCCTGCAACCTTCTGCAACGTCCCATCTACCCTTAAACTTTTCAAGGGAGTGTTCCTTTATTAGGTCAATCATAGCCGACGCCGACAGACCAATGAAAGTGCTAGGTCCCAAGAGTTTTTGGGAGGCTGCTTTCCTGGCTAGTGAGTCGGCAATGTGGTTACCTTTCGATTAACTGTGGCCCTTGATCCAGCCTAGAGTGACTTCGTTGTTGCGACAGGATTCGATCAGGGACCGGTGACACTCCAGTACTAGGCCTGATGTGATACGTGGTCCGTTTAGGGCTAGTAGTGCTTGTCTACTATCCGTAAGGATGTGAATTTTATTACCTGTGGTGTTTCTTTTGATAATCTCTTTCGCGGCGATGTAGATAGCAGTAAGCTCTGTTTGAGCAACGCTGACACTACAGCCCATCGCCCATTTTATGTTTAGGTTCAGAGATCTGGAGTAAATTCCACATCCTGAGCCCATATTGGTTTTAGAGCCATCCGTGAAGATGCGGAGTGCGCCTTCTTCTGATGTGTCTTGTGTGTTATATTTAATGATTACCTTGTAGGGCCTGTGAAAGGCATATTGTGGTGAGATTGCGTCCGTATTTGCCTGCAGCAGTGGAACCTCATTGAGTGCCTCACGCCATAGGTTACGTCTCAATCTACCAGATCCTACGTCAGGTTGTATACCGGTAGAGCGTAATCGTGTCATAGTCATCAAACTAACCTCCTTGATGTGTATGTCAAGGGGAGTGAGACCAAGGATCACCTCCATCGCTCTGGTTAGTGTGGTTCTTATACCCCCTGTTGTATTGAGGCATGCTGTTCTCTGAATTTGATCCAGTTTACGGACGACTGTCAGCTGGTTTGCTTTAACTCCCCAGGCAATCGCGCCGTACGTTAGCATAGGTCTGATGATGGCAGTGTAGATCCAGGCAGTAACCCTTTTAACACTTTAACACTTTTTATAAGAAATGTATGCTTTTTTTACTCTGTTTTCTAGATGAGAGTTCCATGTTAACTTACTGTCAAATGTGACTTATTAGCCTGGATACCGCCTCCCTAGTGTAGCCCTCTGCCCTCGGTTTTTCTTCTCCGAGTTAGTGAAATCGCACCCTTGCTAGGCCTTTGCACCCACAAAGTATGTGCTAAAAAAATAAAACCTCACATTTCAGTTGGAATATTTCAAATTGTATGATTTCGTCACTATTGCTAAGAAACAATTACCGCACAAATTACTTTTTACAACATTAATTACCTTGGATAGTGAATAGAAGCAAGTGTTCATGAATGATATAAGCAATTTTTAATTCACTGAAAAGGAAGATCCTAGATTTGGTTTTATTTCTAGACCACTACCCATCACAGAACAGATCGGAAGATAACATAAGCTGCATGCAATTTCCTCTTTACCAGCGATTTGTTGAATGAGTAAAGTGAAATTTTTTCCGTTTCCGTTAATGTACACAATATTACTTAACAATGCTTTATTGATGATACTTCGTGTTTCTTAAATTTAGCTTTCACTTGTTAGATTTTACCCCAAATAGTACACCTTTGTATTTAACCCAAATTATTTTTATTTTGACCAGCCAAATACACGAGCGTAGTCAATAGTCGAAAACGCTCAAAAATCTATTGAAAGTTTTTTTTAATTTTGTTTTGTTCAACGAATTCAATGAACCAAAGCAGAGTTTAGTAAATGCTGGAAGATAAAAGGGAAAAGCTGCCGTACTCGATGACACTGCCGAGAAGATGTTAATAGAATAACGTTTTGTTTATAAGAAGCTGATAAAAGCTGAAGAAGAGAGGAAAAACACCAGCTGAAAACGAATGTGTGAATAAAAGAAAACCTAATAATCATAGTGAATCCCCGACATCTGAAGTTTGTCCAGATTCGTACAATATAAGCTCTGAATGCTGGTAACAGTTTCGATTATGCAGAAAATGGCACATGCTACAGTTGCAAAGAATAATCCTCCTTTCATTTGTCAGAACTGCGATTCTGCTGATTCTGAGGAATCAGCAGAGCCGGCACCACCTCTGCCTCCTGGGCTTATTGTGGATACTCCTAGTGTTCTGACTAAAACCTATTCAGCCAATCCGTTCCCTGTATTAGCTCATACAGATTCTTTGCTGGTTGATTGTAGAAGTCTTCTGGAGTCATTTGGGTTCTTCCATACAGTTTCTGCCTTCTGCGGTCCAGCGACACACAGTTGCATAGTATATGCAGAGTTGTTTCGGTATCTTTTTTGAATCTTCTGCATGTAAGGTCTCCGTTATACAGCCCTATTTTGTTTAGGTGCTCCTTTGTGGGAAAGTGTCTCGTAAGTAGCCTCGTTATGATGCGTAGTTTGTTCCTGCTCATTGAGAGCAGTTCTTTCGCTACTTGTCGGATGGTTCTTTTATGAATTTCTTCCTGGGCGTAATCTTCCAGTGTTTATTGTGTTGTTCTTTCACCCACCCCTTTAACCATGACCCCGTTAAGCATCTGGGGATGCCCACAGCAGGTTCGGGTCCGTTCATCAGATTTGACGATCCTGCTCTTGCGAGTTCGTCTTCTTTTTCATTGCCAGCGATTCTTTTGTGACTTGGGACCCACTCCAGTGCCACTACATCCTTAACTTTGAGTTAGATTTTTCTCATCATCTGTTGGAAAACTTTTAGAAACTTGTACATGGAAATGAATATTTTTCAATTTTTTCTCAAAAAATGCATTTGCTTTGTTTATTTTTTATTATGTAACTATTTTTGGATGTCAATAAATATTAACTAAAAGTACTTCATTTGAATTATCTCCTGATACAAGACGCCTATCACAATCGATACCTACCCCTGTGACAACTTAGACCCTTTAGGAGTCAACTCTAATAATTGTCAGTGACGTGTCTTCAATTTTTTTATTAGTAAATTTGCATTCTAAGATATGCTTAAAATTTTCAATTTCTAGAATTAATTTTATTTCTTCTTCTCGAGAAAAATTGAAGAGCGAACTTTCTCACAATTTTTTTAAATTTCCATTCTTTCCAAATAAATCGCTACAAACGCCACAACTTTTATCAAAACTTAACCTCATTTATTTAGACAGGAACGGAAAAACGAGCCAAATATGACAGATATTTTTATTTCATGTCAAAATCCATGAATTCCAGGTTAACCAACATTTTAAAAATTACTTTAAAGATACTGTATGGAAGGGACACTTTAATATTCATTATGGCACCAAACGACGGCAACAACTACTTTAAAGGGGACTTGAGTTATCCATTATGAAATCGGCCGTGAGTGATCTTCATGAGATTTTCACAATTTAAAGTAAGTTACATGTTTTTGGAAATATTTTCCCAGCCGTCTGTCATCAAAAAACCTTGAATCGTTGAATCCTACAGTGTTTATGCAAAATATACTCGGTATGTTCATAAATCAGCAATGTTTACGTTGAAGGTAGAGTTAAATGTATCGGATGTCTCTTGTATCGTTATATTCAGTACCACCTTTCTATTTTTTTTTCATTTCCATAACCAACGTTCTTTGGAGCGGCAAGTTTAACAAACGGCTATCCTTGAATATCGAAAACTCTTAGCGCGAAACATTCTTTAGGGGGCATGTAAGGACTTTATTCTTTATGTTTATTATATTAGTATTTACTACTGTTGTTGTAGAAATTTATTCTAAAATACCACGGAATTAGCAGGTAAATGTTTATCCAAGAGTCTGATGTGTATAAATTGTTGAAGAAATATTTAGATCCTGTTTTCGACAGCCAAAATTCCTAGGTTTGTAAGCGAAGCCGGATTCTGGTAATATGAATTGGAACATCATCGACATAATCCAATAAATAATTTTTTTTTGTAAATTGTTGATTGCCTGATAATACAAGTTTGGTGGTATGGTAATAAGCTGGGAATGCCAATGGATCAGATTGCCCCCCTATATAATTTTAAAAACGAATATACAGTTTAAGACTGGGAAGCAGGGCCTCCTATAACAGCGAATCTCAACTGATGGCTCTAAAACAGATTCTGGAGTAGGAGCCGTAATATATGGGGTACAAGAGATAATCGTGATCTCTCTAAGCCTAGTGAAACATGCTACTGTCTTTCAGGCAGAGGTAATGGCAGTACAATGCTGTACAGAAGAGTTGATAAGACGGGAAGTGTATAACCAAAGAATTGTCATCTACTCCAAAGGCCAAGTATCACTAAAGGCGATACGCTCATATTGGATAACATCTATGAATAAAAAATATTTTTCAATCAATGATAACATCAAATCTGGTGTGGGAGTGTCGCAAGGCGCTCAACAGACTAGGTTGTCATAATAGAGTGACCCTAGCCTAGGGGTACCAGGTCACCAAGGAATAAAAGGCAATTAAAAGGCTGATGAATTAGACAAGCAGGGAGCAACGGAGGGCCAGAACCTTCCTGTGGAACTGCTAAATGCCTAAGTAAAGAGAGCATCCACAAATGGATGAACAGCCAGGCGTTGCGCTGGTGGTATGAAATCCTAGGACAAAGGCACGCTAAATTATTCCTTAAAGGCACTTCGGCCAAACTGTCACACGACCTACTATGTCAAAGTCGAGAAACGACGAGGATGATGGGGGGAATTCAGAACGGACATTGTAGGCTGAGGAAACATATGCACACAATTGGCCTAGCAGATGACATCCTATGCAGATTCTGTCAGGAAGGCGATGGCCTAGCAATGGTGCGGTCTCACTTACTCGGAGAAGAAAAACCGGGGGCAAAGAGCTACGCAAGGGAGGCGATATCAAGGTTGATATCGAGCTGTAAGTATAGGGAGCACCACAGTAGATTTGCAAAGGTAGCAGTGGGATAGGACAAAGAGCCATTCCATTTCTAATTTAATCTATTCTAATGCCAATTAACCCGTTATTAGTTATAGGCAATAAATAAACAATTTTTAAACAAATTGAATAACCATTAATTTCCATCAAAATTGATAGGGGTTTTTTTGGCCGCTGGGTAATGCATAGAGGACTTCAAAATGTGGTATCACTCGACCCCAGTTTTCATTTAAAAAAATATATTCCAAATATCCGCTCATCTGTAACTTTGACATACAGAGGTGTCATTGACGTGTTGAACAACGCAGAATCGGGTCATATATTATCGTTTCAAATTTCATCCATCGGCTCAAAAATTGCAAAGAAGGAGGATGGATTGATTTTATGTTCTCACTTCGAATGTGGAGATATAAACTCCTAGTTCCTGAGGAAGGATTTCTCCAAGAAGGACTTAGTAAAAAGACTGTTGATCCTCATAAGGGCTACCGGTCTCTTCATATCAGCAACCAAGAGGTCAAAAGCCTGAGGGCTGAGGTGCCGAGGTCCCGAAGCCTTTGACTGGTAGTGTCGAACCAATTAATTAACTCCACTTTTATGTTTTCCGTTAATTAATTTCTCTGACAATCACGGCATCTATGACACACCTAGGAAACCTAAGTAGCACATGAAACCCTTGTACAGGTTTCTAATTTAAATCGTAGGCTTAGGCTACAGATGTTCGGATATCACAATAAGTAAAGGGATATTTTTGTAATAACTGTGAACGACTACAGCCATAATTCATTCTCCATCAATTTTTAGTTTTATGCCGATGGAATATGGCTGAATTTAGTGTTGATACAAAATTACTAGGGACATGAAGCAGTTCTAAAAATCACCACTTATCTGTATCGCAATGCGCATAAGCAGAAGCAATACGTCGTGTGCTTCGTTACGTCACGTGAAACGTATCAATCCGTCAGACGTACCTAACGTACGTATCGCTTTATTGTGTTCCGAGTTCGCGTTTTTTAACGACCAAACAACAGAAGTGATGTTGCTAAAAAATCATAACCTTATTTTCTATGATCAAGATAATAGGGTCTCACTATTTTTTAGGTTAAAAATTAAAACACAGGTATGGTTACGTTACGAACGCATTTTTTGCTCTATACTTATTTTTGATTGATCACGTATCTCCGTTACGTTACGTATACGGATAAGGATAAGTGATCTAAGAACTGCCCCTACTAACATCCATCTTCCATACGTAGGAAACTAGAACACTAATAAAACATGTAACTTTCTTAGTGTAGATTTTATCATGTATCTATTAAAATCCATATAGTGCGTAAAATACTCATTTTATTTTTATTAAAATGATGTTCTGAATAGTAAAAACAATAGCCACTCCCAAACCTCACTAATTTTTAGTGCACACGAATTTGCTACCATTCGTGTTAAGTAAGTGGGTATATAGAACTCCATAAGTAAACGTTATTAAACAAACAATCGGTATAGGCATTTAAAATATTTTCGAACGAGAAATGAGATTGAAAGGGATCGCCCAGTCGACCTACACGAATTTAAATGAACCGAAGACATTCTAGGACAACTATTGTAACATTCTTGACGATTAATCGTATTTAATTAGACATCGATTGGTGTTAATCATTGTTTTGAGTGACAGTTTTATTTTAATCAGTAGCTTTATAATCGGAATTACTTCATCATTTCATTTAATACGAGTGACCAAAAGGTGTGCGATGTTTTTAGATTATTGACTAAAATAACCATGAATATTATGGGATCAACCTTATGTTGGTGAAAATCAACGACAAAACTAAAAAGTTAGGTGTCTGTATGAAGATTTCAGCTGAAGAAAAACCTAAAAGTGCAATTTTATGTAGAAATCAGGTGTATGTATGTATATTGGGGTTCCGAGCAAAAAGTTGTAGAGAATTTTAAATATTAAATCAGCTTATATCTATGAATTTATACCTACCCACATACATTATTTTTATTACAATTAACGTGCTCGGACACTAAGGCCACTCGCACAGGTACAGTAAAGTATACAATAAATATATCATATTTTGTGGTATAGCTGGAAATATTTCAGAAACTGGAGAACGGTGAGGACATTATCTGGATTTCCGAGTATCTCTTGAAAACTTCCTTTGAGGTTGAGCTGTTGTCTTCCAGCTGTGTACTGTTGGCATTCTAAAATAATCTGTTCAACGGTGTAGATGCAGTTACAGGTTGAACAGAATGTTCGATTGTTGGATGACATAAGGTAGCCATGAGTGAATCTAGTAAGTGTGAGTCTCAGCACCGCTAGGTCTTGTCTTGAGAGACTTGAAGCTCCAATATAGTATGTAGGCTTATAGGAGGTTGCATTTTTTGCAGTTTTGTTGGGATGGAGTTCCAATGATTTTGCCATGGAGTTTTGACCTTATGCTTGATGACTTGCTTGTGATCGGGTGCAATTTGGATGTTAGCTGCATAATAGTTCAAAGTTGTGGCCCTTTTAGCTAGTTGATCAGCAAGTTCGTTTCCCATTATACCAATATGAGATGGTGTCCATATATTTTAGGAAATAGAGAGTTGATGGGTATGATGGATATTCTGTACGAGAGGGTGGTCACTGAATATATCTTTAATGGAGTGTATTGAGGCAAGAGAGTCTGTACATGTACATATGCAGACATTTTTATTGGGAGCGGAAATATGTTTGAAAGCCTGAAGTATACTATATAGAGTTCGCCGGTATTACAGTACAGGTTGATGATATTGTGGAAGAGAAAATTGGAGATTCTAATGTTGTTACTGCACAACCAACTCCTGTTTAATTTTTCGAGGCATCAGTATACAGTACCAAATCGTATTCATTTCGACATACCTTTTAAATACTTATAATTTATTTTTTTAATATATAATCTTGAAAAACTGCAACTTATGGGAAACGAAATTGAGGAAAAAAACGTAGCATTATTAAAAAATTGATCATGATTACGAAAACTAATAACGAGTATTACCGCCTCTTGCATAAATGACTGCTTCATTCGACGAGGCATTCTCTGCATTAAACCAAGGAGTACATTCTGACCCACGTTACTCCACTCCTTCAAGAGAAACTTTCTCAGCTCCTGGGTAATTCTTGGGACTAGTGTATGTCTATGGATACGTTACCTTAACAACTCATCCCATATATTATTTTCGATGGGATTCCTATCTCAACTGCACGCTGGCCAATTAAACCTCCTACAATCTTCGCATCGTGTGGACTTGCATTATCATGCATAAAAATGCCTTACTCGCCCTTTGTAACCAAGAAAAGCTCTTCCGTTACATAATTGTGAGCTGTTAGAGACCCATCATCTACGAAAACCAGCTCTATACTTGCTTCTGAAGTGATACCTGCTCAAACCATACCTACCCTGAATGGCATTCATTCCAAGTCTGCTGATAGTATTGTATATTCTTTTGTCAAGATTAACTAGTAATGAAATAATTTTTGGTTCCTATTTGATACAACGGAAAAAGAATAAGTAATGCCACAAGGATTGTATAATTTTATAGTCACTCCTATCAGGATTAACAGTTTTCTCTTCTTAGTGAAGGCTATTTTTAATATGGTTTTGGTGGGTTTCATGTTGAGTCTAGTTTGAAAAAAAATTATATGTCAACAACTTATCTAGAACTTTGGTCTACCACAGCCAACAATAAAAAGTGTGGTGAAGTTCATTACCTTTTCAGGAAAGCTATTATGCTAGTTAATTGCGCACAGTCAGGAGCGTTCCAAATTGAAAGTATATTTCTAAAATCATTCTAAATGTATTAGAAATGTATGAATAGTTCGATATATTGGTCAAATCATTCAATCAATTAAGTTGGTCAAGTAACAAGAGAAAAATCCCAAAAATCCTTATAGCCAATAAAATTAATCATACTTTTTTTTAAAGTATCCAATAGAGAATATTCGATATCTCTATATAATATCGAGCTAGTGTAGTGTAGTGTAGTGTAGTAGTGTAGTCTAGTTGTCAGATCAACTGGTAAAATTCCCCAGTTTGTTTTGACGTTTATTGACCTTCGATCATTGTCTAATATTTACAAGTTTTTTGGTCCTAAATTCATTGTTTTTTTAAGATAAAAAAACAGTTATTTCATAACTAATTATTCAGGCAAATGCAAATGCAGTATGTACTTAATAAAATAACGAAGCAGCTGAACAGTAAATGTCAAAAGATAGAAACATCTTTGTTAAGCTATTTTGAACGAGAATACCGAAATGGGGGCCCACTTACTGTAAGAGACGTTAGTAATAGTATTCTGAAACCTGAAAAAGATTGATGTTCTACAAAAAAAAATCTTAAAAATTATTTTAAATAAAAAATGGACTTCCCTTCAGATTCTCTGTTTAACGAAAGTAAAATTATGGATATTAGACAGTTATATACATACTCTGTCTTAATATTTATCTACAAAAACCGCAATATCCTAAAAAGCATTGAACACAACTATTCTACCCGATATAAAACAAATAATCATGTGACTACAGAGACTAGTAAAAAATCTGTGGGCCAAAGATATGTTACATATCTGTCTGGAATAATATATAACTCTTTACCAAATATGTATAAAGCCGCGTCCACATTATGTCGAATAATGTTCGACATGTTCGACTTTCAACTCGTCCACATTGTCAGTATATGTGGACGTGTTGACCGACATACATCGCAGACATCAAAACTGAAAATAGGTACTTTGAATTCGTTTTGCGTCATTACAATTTTCAATTATGAGTAATGAAGAAGATGCTGTAGTGGCAGCTGCTGCTGCAATTATTATTGCAGTTGTTGGAAACCAGCAACAGCGTTTTCGTCGCCCTCGAAGATTTTGGGTACGACCCAGCCTCGGCAATGGTACGAAAAAAATATCATACAAAGAAATTTATGAAGGATTTACTGCTAGATAAAGTTGATGAGTTAAACATGGAATACAGATGCGACTCGGGCTTCAGAAACTTTTTTAGAGTGAAGAGTACCGATTTTAAAAATATTTGAAAAAGATACGTCATTCAGAAAACTAATTACAGTGACCAAGCGCCTTGCAATAACGCTAAGATTCTTAGCCACTGGGGATTCATACACATCACTGGGCTACCACTTTAAGATTTCAAAGCAAGCGATCTCTAGTATCGTACCATCAGTCTGTGATGCCTTGGTTGAAGCGCTCCGAGATTTTGTCAAAGTAATAAACGTATAACTAAATTCATGTAGGTACTCGTATTTGAGATTTTTTATTTATTTACTGAAACTGACAACATTTTAAACTTTGAAAATATATATTATACCAAGTTTCATATAGGTCTTCTTGAGCTGTTCTTATGTTATTCTCTTCATTCCAATCCATATTGAGATACTACACAGCACACAAAACTAACCAAAATGACTACGTTTAGGAAATGTTGAACAACATGCTTCGACACGTCCAAACTAGCCATGTCGATTCGACTTCCTTTTATCCGTACCGACTTGGTACGGGTTTGCATTCGATTCGACCCGACATGAATCGACAATGTCGGGCGACCATCCACACTGGATCGACACCATTCGACATAATGTGGACGCTGCTTAAGGTTTATTTAACAACCATAAATTCAACTGCGCTGATAAAAAATATTCTTAAAAAGTATCTATTGAATTGTGATAGGAGAGATATACATGAACTAATTGAAAATAAAACAATTTCAAGTTAGTTAGTTAGTTAGTTAAACGTAATATACCATTTCTACCATTATTTAAAATATGTTATATGTCATGATATTTAAAAGGTTCTATTGTCTTTTGATATTTTTCCTTTTAATATGTATTATATTTGTTGAAAGATATAAAATTAATACTTAGTCATAAGCTCGTGCACGACCACATCTGGTTTTAGCGAGCATGTACGACAAATGTTTGTTTGTTCTTTCTAAAATAGTGTTATGAATAAAGATTTTTATTCGCTATTATTTGTATTCATTATTATAAATATTATTGTTACATATTTAAATGTAAAT
The DNA here is from genome assembly GCA_910591695.1 of Galerucella pusilla. Classification (NCBI taxonomy): domain Eukaryota; kingdom Metazoa; phylum Arthropoda; class Insecta; order Coleoptera; family Chrysomelidae; genus Galerucella; species Galerucella pusilla. The sequence continues at coordinate 15,957 of CAJUYI010002147.1, forward strand.
GTCAATCTAACATCAGATTGACTTTTCTAGTTTTCTCTAAGTAAAGAAAAAAACTTAAGCTTGACATCACAATATTTTGTTTTGCAACGTCGTCTTTTTATCGTACCTAAATAAACTATATGAGAAGTTTGATAACAAGTGTCTGATTTTTTGGAATAATTTTTTTATAAGGCATAGAAAAATGATGGATTGTTCACTTGGGGTTTTTTTAATGAAATAAATAAATTTAAATATGTGCCAGTAGTTCTAAGCAGAAACAAATTAGACGTAAAAAATGGTAAACTTCCGTTATCAGATTTGTGTAAATGGTTCGTGTTCCTGAAACCATCTTTTCTACGTCAATGCGTTGGTATTATCAGCTATGTAAGCGTCATCTATATTAAACTCGTACCGTAAAAAATAATAATGTACATTCGTGGTGCAGAAATGCATATACCCTTGCTTGGAATGTAGTTAAGTGCGCTTTTTATAAATAAAAAAACTTGCAGTCTCTGTCGTTCCTTCAACTCACTACGTTTGGAATCTATTGCTAGTTTTATAACCCAGTCATTGCAGTTATCGGCAGTTAGGTATTTGGAAAATGATACAAAAAATGATGAATTAAAATTGCAGGAAGGGATGCTTACTTTCTATAATAACTGGTTAGATGTCTGTTTGGTTAAAATCAATAAAAAGAGTGGTGATTTTATAAGTAAATAGTTTATATTTGCAGAAAATTGATCGTTTTAGATAAATCAATGATTTCTTCTTCTGTATGTAAGTGCTGTTGGTATACAATACAAAAGGTTCAAAAACATCCCAAGGCTCTGGTGTAAGTATATTTGGTGACAGACCTATGGTAGAAATATCAATCCCTATTGGAAAGTCTCAACAAATTGAAGGGTCCAGGGGAACAACATGATAAGTGCCTAATATCTTAATTTTAAGGTTTTTTCATAATATCGTAGATCTAACTTGTCTCTACAAAATGTATATACTGTACAGGGGAATAAGCTGTTAATTCACATGATATATGCTTAGTAAATACGTACATACAGGGAAAGAACCTGATAAAGACAAGCCGTCCAGGGGAATAACTTGACAAGTCCATTTCATTGCTTAATATTTATTTGTATTTCGCGCTAAATCAGAATTTCAGTTTGGCTTGTAAACAGCTGTGGTAAACAGTCGTGACTTGTTTTTGGTGTGCTTTGTGTATTAATAGAGTTTTGCCTTTTGTCGTAATGTCAGACAGTGAACATTCTGGAAATTCTGGCCAAGTTATTACCAATATCTTCCGAAAAGTATAAGGATATACAGAGCCTTAAGGTCTATTGTATTTCTTCATCCTCGGAGTATTTTTCTAAACTCCCACACAAATAATCCGGAGAGTAATAATTCGATAATGGTAAATATTAAATTAGTTAATTCCATGCAAATTTTTATGACAAAATTTTATTCTTAGGTCTAGTACAAGTAAGTTCTGGAAAGACTATACTATCTCATTCGAGTGTACTTTAATTATTTTTTTTAGTTTGTAATACGTTTAAATTTACATTAAAATATTTCTTATTTCTAAAGTTTTGTGTTTTATTTCATTTCCTGCCACTTAGTAATAATTGTCCTATTATTATGTTTTGAAGCGTTTTTTGGCCATCCTGTAAAATTAGCAAAATGGCGCTTATCATGTTTTTCCCCTGGACCCTTCAATTGTCTCTGGGTTGGATCCCTGGGTAGCTTACTGCAAAATCATGGATAAAAAACATAACAATATGTGACAGCAAATGGATTACGCCTAATATTTTAGAGGAAGATCTGTATCTGTAAAGTAGGGAGGGTGAGTGTAGGCTCACAGCACTTATGCCACATGTGACCCATTGTACATCCTCCCGATAAGTGGTCCTCCTAGGTCATCGTCCATTCTGTCCTTCTCAGGAAGGTGGACGGGTCACAAGGATATATCTCCTTTATATCGGCAGGTGTAGGCCTAGACTCACCGATCACACACTCTCTTATTGACGATTACTCCGGACACTCGCATAAGACATGCCTGGCATTTTCATCTTTCTGTTCACACATCCTGCTTAAAGGACGTGTGTCCACTAGCCCCATAGTATGGAGGTGTTTTCTCAGTTGACAGCGGCCAGTCAGAAATCCTACTGTTAAACTTAGGTTTTTCCTGGTCATCGCCAAATATTTCTTCGACGCCAGCTTCCCAGGGTCGCCCATGGTGATCCTGGTAAGACTGCATCATTTGATTCCATCCCATCTCTTAAGGTATTGGGCATGTGTGTAAGGTTTGGCTAGTTTCGCAATTGTTGAAGTCTTCAGGCCGTAGGTGTCACTGGGTCCTATAATTTTTAGTCCAGCCGCTTCCCTGGCTAAAGAATCGGCAATGCGATTACCTTTACTCCTGTCATGCCCAACAACTTACCTCAGGATAATATTGTTATCTGCCGAGGCGTTAGCTAAATCTTGGTGTGACTCTAGTTACCAGCCCCGATATAACACGTTGTCTGTTCAAGGCTAATAGGGCTTGTCTACTGTCAGTGCAGATTGTTATGTTTTTGCACGAAATTCCTTTTCTAGATAGTTCTTTTGTGGCAATTGAGATACCAGCTAGTTATATTTGAACCACGCTGGTATTGTTTCCGATTCCCGCCCACTTAATCCTTATGCTTAATGCTCCAGAGTAAACTCCATATTTAGAGGAAGATGTTTGCACACTATGCTTATTAAAAAAGTTGATGGAAAAACGAGGCACTTTCATAACATTGGACAGAGTAAATCTTATATAAAATCCCTTCTGGAAGAAGAAAAATTCTAATTAACGTTGGTATAAAAATATGCCGATTGGTATTAATGAAATTTCCAAATGCACTAATTGTTCAGAACAATGTATTAGTATAGATGTCAAACGTGACAAAATTACAAATCACTCAAATCTAACGAGTTAAGTAAAATCCAATTTCGGTGTCACGTTTTTAATAGTTTTTCTCTTGTATTGTTGTATTTACTAGGTAACAGTTTTCTGTTGAAAAACCCAAATTTACCCGATAAAATACAAAGCTCTCGTGTTATTATAAGTGAAAATACAATAGAAACTCCAATAATCAATGGGAAAAGTGAACAGAGTTAGTGATTGCTCTTTAACTTAATTTGAAATTATTGAATAAAATTAAGTATTGAGACAATCATTACAAAAAACGATTGGTCAATTACAAAGATTAATGGTTATAATACGAGTTCCCTTCTTCCCACACATAAAGCATATATCTGAAAATGTAAACGTACATGTCTGTAAAAATTATCTTTGTTTGTACGTAACACATTTGTAGAAGAAGTAAAGGCAAACAATAAATTGTAGGTCAAATACTGAATCAATAATAAATTAAAAGATGTGTGTCCATGATCATGAACTTACTGTTATGTAAACATTACTACTATACGATGCGTATGTATATGTAGATAAATACATAGTGATTCAAAAAAATCAAATAAGTTGGTAAAAATTTTGGAAAATTATAGATTGTTTATTTCTAATTTTATTTGACTGGAAATTTTCCACAAATGGTCGAAAAGTGAGAAGCGAAATTTTAATTCAATATTTTTTATGCTCCAGAAAATCATATATAGTTTGGTAAGTTTATCTGAAGCTATGGGGCATCGGTGAGAGGCGAGGAAACATGGTGCATATCTGTCATAAACGTACAAATGGCGTATGGTACCTTTTTTACCAAGTAAAATTGAAAAAACAAAGGTCACTGACAATACCAACACCACTGGATAAATCAATATCAGTCAATTGACGAAGTGAGAGGGAAGAACACATGCACGCGCTTACCAATAAGAAGTCAGCTTCCGATAAAAATCACCAACTATGTAATTCGGAGGGTGTGGTAATTTTGGTTTTCGTACAACGCTGCCAGAGCTTGAAGAAGCGCGTAACAAATTTGTGAAAGTGCTCATATTTCAATGTTAATGAATTGGAAAGATGATGTTAATAGAAAAAATCCAAGTAAACAAGCACATTAAAAAATTAACGTTTAATCATATTGTTAATAATAAAAAGTTCCTTTTCTAATTATGATCACTACATACCTAGCACTTTAGCTTTTTAATAGTTAAACGTGGCAATATCGAATGTTTTCGACTGCATTCCTTTCACAGCTTAAGATAAACTTGCCAAAGTATAGAACCTTCGCCAATTGCACGCAGTATGCTACAATAGAATTACAAGTTCCTAATCCTGATAATCCTGGTCAAGATATTGGAAATTATTAGGTTTGTTCCAACCCGTCGAAAAACCGTAACATGACGATCACGCTCATGCGCAATGATTAAAATGTGTTCCAACCGAGACGTGATGGTTTATCGGAATATCCTATTTGCGTTCCAACCTGCCTTTGGATCATTCATGTAATGGTTTCAGAACGGTAATTTCGATACACGGCTCAAATTGAATACTGTTTGGGCTGGCCTGCGCATTAATACATTGAATTGAACAGCTGTTTTATCTGTCACTTAGCTTGGTTATGTTTATTGCATTCCTTCAAGTGTTTTGACCCATTTTCCGATTTTTTATTTTTCTAGCTAATTTTTTTTTGAGGCGTTTGGTGCGTTACTGTATATCTTGCTTTAGTCCAGAAAGTTCTATGTAAAAATGAGTGACGATGGAATTAGCGATTTTTCAGAATTTGATAGTACAAGCAGTGAAGATGATTTGGAATTAATTCCCAACAAAAGAGTTAAGCTCGGAGTTAAGCATGAAAATTATTTAGGTGAGAACTTAATTTGAGTAGATACCAACCTAATTAGTTGATAATGTTGTGAATTGGGCTGATACATCTTTTAAAAATATTATTTCACAAAATAGGTCCATATATTATCATATTCTAATTAATCCCACTGATCTGATCGTACGAAATGCAATCACAAAACCGTTCCAACCCGGCATAGACATGTAACCGTGTGAAGTTAGCGCCTGCGCATATAATCGATCCTAGCAGTTCTGAAACCGTTTCGTGATCGTACAAAACTTGTGGGTTGGAACAAACCTTATATATCGTTCTTTTTATTGATAAGTGTGAGAAGTTTTGATTCAATCTGACGTTTTGAAGTCTATAGAAATTATATTTCAAGTTTTTGTTGATTTTCTAACTTACTTCACAGTTTAACGTCCTTGTTTACAGCCACATGATCATCGAAACATGTCAAAATGTGGACGTGAACTCAAACTCCTGAAAACAAAAACTAGTAAATCCTGCCGAAAAAAGATTGATTGAGGAAATTCATCTAAAGTAGTGTCAAAAAATCAATCCCAAAAATTCTGAATACGTTATTCCAATATTTTTATTCAAGTTCTAGTTAACCATTTTTTATGCATCATTATTTTATATAATATACAGTTAAAATAATTTCGCTCACCAAGTATATATATATTTTCTCAAGTCTGTCTACTCGATTGGTATTCCGCACAGCTCTCACATACTCATCGTAAGCATGATAATGTAAATGTCTACATGATTATTTTAAGCAATGCGTAAACTCATCTTGGACACATCTCGTCGGATTTATTATTTGCTTTTAAATCAGCCACTTTTCTTCGAGAGATTTCTAACATTGATAAAAGGATGTCTTATGACTTTACATGACTTCTGTATGATAATGCTACGTTCAAACGTCCTAGGAGTTCCATATTTTAGATAAGTTGGTATTTTTATTTTATTTTTTCATAATAAAACACCTACTTGAATATAAACGTTGGTTTTTATCTGATAATTTATAAGTTTAGGTACTTTTCAGTTGTAGACTCTCCATCCACGCATTTTCTTGTTATGTTTAAACTCCACACTGAGAGTTGCTAAAGTTTTGCATATGAACTGTACTTCACATTTTGACAGCATGTTCACACAAAAAAGCAACAACAACAACAAGAGAAAATAAATAAAATAAAGTGGTTTTAATAAGTGATATTGATATGATATTAATTCACCGAAACACATTGTGTGGGATAGCTGGGGTTATGTAAATGTAGGAGACTGTTAACAAAAAATTATTTCAAATACATAATTATGATTTTCAAACTTTGAATAATTTAAGCAAATTTATTCATGGGTATACGGTGTGTCTGCGTAAGCTCGCACCATATGGAAAACTTTTTTATTATTAATTTTATGAAGAAAAGTTCATGTCATATTATAAAATTAAGTTCTCCACCTCATCTGTCTGTCTGTCTGTTCGCGATAAACTCAAAAACTTGCACCGATTTTCATGCTTTTTTCTGATTTGAGATATAACAACATAAGTAATAGTACGGTGCCATTAGAGTCAAACCTCAACATCCAAAGTGCGAAAGTATTTAGCCTGCTCTAATTTGTTCTATTTGGTAAAAAGTTACACCATTTTGTGGGTTTAAGGGGGTTTAAGGGGGAAAGTGGAATAATTTGTAAATTAGTAGTTTTTATAAGTTCAAAAACTATGCAATTCAGCGTGAAAAGTGTTGTAGATGTAGAAAAATAATAATCTACCTTGAACTCAGAACAAAAAAAACCCTATACATAATCATGCTTAACTGAATGGTTCCACAGTTACGGAGTGGTGCGAAAGTAGAAATTGTATTTTTTTGTCCCAATATGACTGAAGAAACTACTGTTTTTATGCAGGATAGTGTCTTGTAAATTTAAATTATGATTTCCGTGGCCGGTGGTAAGTTCTAAGTGAATGCTGCCTGAAAGCTGCGGAAGTTGGGGGAAGTGCGGTAAAGTATCTTATTACGAAACTCATATCAGTATCGTAATGTTTGATATTACATATTGATAGTAGGTGTATTAATGAGGGCCATTAACAATCGAGATAGTTTTAGATTGTTAATTGCCCTTCTAATACTCGTGTTAGTTACAAAGCTTTTCCGTCGACTGTATCAGTTGTACTCGTTTTTCTCAATATTTAAAAACTAAAAATATTTAGTTAGTACTGTCAAAAATAAATAATGACATTGAAATGTCACAGAGATCGTCGCTGGTTCAAATGTCACTGTTTTCGTTTTCCTTAATTTTTTTTTGGATGTCTTAGCACTAACAATTACTATAATTTTGTGGAATAATAAAATAAAACGATAGGTATGTCAAAAACTAGAAGTATTCTATACTAGGATTCATTTTTTGAAGACGTCATTGTATGTTTGGTTGCCTACACCACAGATGTGCGTTGGGTTGCCTGCAGAAAATCGTTGAGTAATGTAGGTGAATCATGCATTAATGGGGATCATTGATGTATGATTTTGTCTAATTTTAAGAACGTTAATAGCTATGTTAATACACGGTCGACGGAAAAAGCCATTTACACAAAAACTGTATTAATCCTTAACTAAGTTAGAGGCTTTAAGAAGTTCATGTACATCACTTAACTTTTTTACACGATTTAATTCTTTTGGGAGTAGTCGCAAAAAATAACGGACGCGAGAAAAGTAGCTTATTATACACCAAGGTGATGAAGACTATTATTATTGACCGAGCACCAAGATTATTTCGCGAGAGGCTTTGCCTAGGTAATTTCAAGCAGCAAATATGTTAAAGACAATCTCCTGGGTATACAAAATTATGTTGCACCAGTCTTTGTTGAACCACTATCCCTGAATTCTTAAAATATTTCATTTTGTTCATTATTGTTCTAGGTTAACGATAGAAAATTATCAACCACTAATGAAGAAATTCAACTTCTTAGTTGGATGGAAGTCAACTTCACAGCCAGTAGTGGGAAGATTATTTTCCTAAAAATTGATATTGACAAAAATAAAGCTAATTTTGCATTACATTACAACTTTGTATACGACAGAAAAAAATTAGTGTCTGATGATTGCATTTTAGGTTTAAGACCGTACAAACTAGCTTTTTTCATGAAATTGATAATAAAAAAAATTCCCATATGGTGGGAGCTTGAACAGACACACAGTATATTGAAGCACGAAAATAAAATGAACCTTTATGTACCCAAGCTAAATCAATAGCTCGATGTGTATACTCATAGTCACTTATTATATGATCTCATAAAGCGACTACACTCTTATATAATCACTTCACTCAATGATAGTGAATAATAGTAACAATAAAAACGTTCGATGGAATTTTTTTTCACTCTATATTACAAGATCTTAAAGTTATGTAACAAAAATATCTATGTCTAGTGGAATATCACCTATTGAAAATATTTCTTTGGCGCTAATTGGGAAACAATAGGTAGTCTGATACTTTTTATGAAATTCTTAACATGAATTTTCCTGAACACCATTTCTTAGTATTTAACAACATAAGTAGGAGTAACGGGTAATATACAGGTTGTCCTAGAACCGATGGAGAGACAGAAAACCCTGAAAATTTCCGCTGGTGAAAGACTTTTTAGAATCGCTGAAAACTAAATACATACCTTTTTTTCTCCCTTCAAAATTGCATAAGTGTGACTTATTCATCTTACGGATTTTATGTGGAAGGCAATAAAAGAAAACAAAAACGGTGCGTATGGCTCTGTTGAATCGTATGACCCGCTTGATAAGACTGCATTTGACTATACATGAGTTCACAAATATAGTTTAGATTTTTTATGACGTGTCATCAAGGTGTTTATAGGCCATTTAATGATTATAAATAAAAAAACATTCAATTCCCAACTTCAGAGCCACTTAGCACATTAACGAAGGGACTGAGGAAAAAATTTAAATGAAGACATCCTGTAGATGCTATCAACATTTAAAAATGGATTAATATATTCAAATTTTATTTATTCATTTATTACACAAGTCTACAATTTGTTTTATTTCATAATCAAATTCGTAATGGCGTTTAGCAGTTGCTAACTTGATATAGTTTGTTCAACCATCCTTTGCCGTTATGTCATAATCGGTGACGTATTCTGCTGTTTTACGTATGTCTTATATTTCTTGAATGTTATTTTACACTTAACCTCAAAATTATAATCAATGGCATTTAGGGCGGGTTTATCAATGCTCGGTTAAATCTGTCAGCTACGTAGCCCTCAGCTATCTCTAGCCGCCAGTCAAAGTCTCGGTTACAATAGAAAGCGTTTATCAATGCACCACACAACTGACAGCTAGCTAACTGGAGGCTA
>CAJUYI010002147.1:25736-36160 GCA_910591695.1 Galerucella pusilla
TAATGCAAACTGGCAGTTGATAAACACTTTGACCAACAGCTAAGATTTAGCCGAGGGCTACAATATTTAACCGAGCATTGATAAACCCGCCCTTAAGAATTGTTTTCAAAATATGACAACTGAATTGTCAAAAGTAACAGATAAAATTTATGTCGACCTTAGATAAGAAATACGTTAATGACGTCATAATTCCGTCTCATCCATTCCATGAATGAGAGAGCAAGCTGGACAATGTTTGACGTAACGGCGAAGGATGGCTGAACAAACTATAGATGTCTGCTTTAATGCATTTTTGTTCAATTTCTTTTTGTCATATCTAGTCAATTAGACGGAAGAGCTACATGCAGAAATTATTGAAGCTTCTCTATATATTTAATAATCTTTAAAAGAAAATGTCATTCTACCGTTGTTATAGATAGAAACTATTTGCAATGCCACACGTATTGTAGTTTTTTCTCAAACTTGACTAACATTTTGTATTGTTCACCGCTGGGGCGCGAAGTCAATGAAAATATATCTAAAAAATTAAAAACAACAGTTAAATACGCTATTGAATCACTAATTACAAGGTATGTTTATAAATAAAGAGCGGAATTGAACGTAAATGCCAGAGGTGTGTGTTGGTGGACCGCTCCTTAAAGTTCAATTTGCTGATTTACATGCCGACTTGCCCTAGTGACATTACATAACTGTATACTGTTGATTGATCCGAGTACACGATTCACAAGGTACTTCAAAAATATCATAAATCGTTGGCTTTGTTCGAAGACAAGTTGAATCTTGCCTGGAGAGAGATATTGAAGACTGACAAGGACACGCCTGGTAATCTTTGATCTCTTCGGTAAACATTATGGATTTTTTCAAGTCATGGATTGGATTCAGAGCTTTTAATCGATATGTTGTTTGTTTTTTGGCGAATGTGCTACAGAATTAAATGATGAGATTGTGATCCAATAATAACGAGATTATAATATAGGGTATTTAAGGCTATCTAAAAGCAGTCGCATTTGTAGAGTTGAGGGGAGAGATAGAGCGATATACTCAAACACGTTTAAAGTAGCAGAAAATTTGATACTGTGGAAAAAAATCCTTGGATGGGAAGAATATCCAACAACTTTGTCAAAAGTTTAAATAATGTCATCAGAGAGCTAGATAGATTCCAGCAAAGCTTTAGGATAGATGCTTCCATAGAGAGGTACTGAAATTATTAGCCTACTTGGTTTTACTTACCGAAAAATTATAACAAAACAATAATAGATGTTCCTCAGTAAAATATCATCACTGGCAACATCGCTTACAAATTTGTTTGCCCATTCTGATTAATTAATCAGTTTGGGAAGCCTTTTATATCTAAAAAACCGGACTGAAATTGAGGTGTTTTGGACTTTCTTTCCTTGATAGGTTGAACACTAGCTGTGCTCGAATGCAAAATTATCTGGTTATTTTAATGCACGAGTGTAAATCGGGGGAATATTTCCGGAATACAAATATTGGTTTGAATGTATACATACATCCAATGTATATTTTTTTCAGCACAAAAGCTCATAAACTGTCGCCACACGTATTGTCTGTTGTGTTTGGTGTTCTTTGGTTCGCTTTCCATCACTTTAAATCCCAATGAATCACATCCGAAACGAGACATTTATAAGAATATTTTTTGCCTTTACTTATCAAATTCTCATGGGATTTTTCACACATGAGGGAAATATTCAGTATAATACCGAATGATTGGCTAGAATAATGTATTGCTATTGGTTAAAACCACCAAAATGTCAGATTTTGACAAGTGAGAAAAAAATCAGCTTGTTACCTTAAAGCTACAAAGCTATCAGTGAGAGAGTCTGTTAGTGAGAAAATTAAAGAACTTTGACTGAGAATAGACTTAGATAAATTGTACCCAAAGGCTTCCTGAAGTTTCAGGCTAATATAGTTTCATTAGAACAATTTTTTATCGAAAACTTTTTTTTTTTTTCTTTTTATTTCAGTTCTTTAACGTCGCTCTAACCAATAAGGTTATTAGCGACAAAAATAGGTAATAGGTACATGTACAAATAATTATATGAGGTGGTACAGTCTGGTTTCTTTAAGAAATTTAACTATCAGTTCTGCGTCCATTTGCTCGCCCAAAACAGTTTTTGAATTGCCTGGTAATTTGTTTTGTTTTCTTGATACCAGGTATTTGGGGCAATCACTTATTATATGCTTCACTGTCAAATCTTTGTTACATATATTGCAGGTTGGTTTGTCATCCTTTGTTATCAAAAATTCATGGGTTAAGTTGGTGTGACCTAATCGGAGTCGATTGATTTTCACCTGGTCCTCTCTGAGTCCAGTTTTTTGTCGCCACGGTTTCACGTCGCGTTTAATCTCGCGGAGCTTGGAGTTGGACATTTCCCACTCATTTTGCCATTTATGTAGCATTTAAAATCGCTTGGCACAACCATAGACTTTATGGGCACAACATTTGACACATTCACCGATCTTTCACTTGTGGAAGCTTGCCGCGCTAGAAGATCTGCCTCTTCATTGCCACGAATACTTACATGGGATGGGACCCACATAAACTCAATTTTTAGGTTGTTTTTTTTTATTATCTAGTTCTGTTTTGATAAGATTGACTATTGGATGTTTAGTGTAAAGTTGTTGAATCGACTGGATTGAGCTTAGTGAATCAGTTATTACTAATGTGTTTGAGTGGCTGATATTTTTGACATGAACTATTGCTTGGAGTATTGAGAATAATTCAGCGGTGTGTATTGTGCTCATTGTTGGCAGTTTGAATTGGCTAGAGATGCTTGGGGTTTTAAATGCAGCTCCCACTCCATCATCTGATTTGGAGGCATCAGTGTAAATTACATGGCAGTTTTTATATCTGTTAAGCTCCTGCTGGAAGGACTTTTTAATTAATGTGTGTGGAGTCTCTGCTTTATTTAACGTTGTGAGGTTTGTATTTATGGATGGGGTTTTATCGAAAACTAATCTGTCAACATTGATTTTATGTCTCAAATAATAAAACTATCTCGTTTTATTTATTTCATCCTACAAAATTTATAATTGACATACAATTAACTGCAACTACAAATTTATCGTTAAATATCAAGCGGATGATTTCTTTTATTATTGTTATAAATTTTATGAGTCTGTTGTTGAAAATTTATCATTTACCTTATACAGAAATTTAAAAATCGAACTTGAGGAGTGGTACGTACACCAACGCATATCTGACACTTGCGGCGAATAATATGGTCATAGCACGGCTTGCATGATTTATAAAAGTTGGTGGAAGTGTTAAATTCAAATAAAATTTGTTTTACAGATTATTACTTATCCAATCAATGAGATACTTTAATAAGACACCCGACAAAGGAACTGTTAATTGCAAATTTTCTCGTTTAAAAAGCATTTGGAAGCACGCCCATAATTGTTATTAAATACATAAAATTAGTCGAATAATGTAATGTTTTCTTAATGATTTCGACACACTAACCCTAAAATTCACATAATGAACAATCGCAAAATTTTTCGTTATCCACAACTAAGATTTTATGAATTTAAAACAACTGTTCTGGTGATCACGCAATCTAAAAGCTATTTGGGCTTTTTTTAAAAAGATTACCTCGATTTCGTATTATTTTCTCGAGTAAAGCGAAGAAAAATAATGTCGAAACGCCGTGGAATGTCACGCACACATTGTTGTCTTGTTGATGATCTTCTATTGTTCTATTTAACATGATACCTTTTAGAATATTTAATACAAGATTATTTTAGGTCATGTTTGAATGTATCGATGACATGCTTGGTGTACTCGAATGTGGATTAAATTTCAATAAAACGAAAATTATAGAAAAAAATCGGTAAAAATTAATATAACTGTTGTGATACTTCTTATATTCCCATGAAAATCACATTTTTAAACGATTCCATCGAAAATCTCGCCTACTGCTTACCTATATACCATACCTGGTGGGAATTTTCAGATGTTCTTTGGCTCTGAGATATATTCTCAACATTTTGAGAGAATTTGAAGTCATTTTCATTCCAAAAACCGGTAGCATAGACTTTTCAGTTCCAATACCATTTTGATTCATTAGCCTGACGTGGTTTTCTATGAAAATGCTGCAAACAATGTGTGAAAAATACATAAGGAAGTAGTGATCAGAAGCAACCATTACACTGACCCCTTGCTCATGGTATGGGCTCTCTCACAGTACTGAACCACTCGTTTTAACAGATGGCACCTGTTGCGAAAAGTGTTGCATTTGAACAGTCACTGACTTATTAAGCTTCCCTCGTATTTTTGGTTGAAACAATCACTTTTACGTTTGCATACCAAACAACAAATTACTGTTATTTGGAAAATACGGTTTAATTTAATCACTTGCTTCGTAATATAGTTATTGCAAAATATTTTGTAATTAAACAAGTTATTTTTAACTATTACAATACCTGTTTGACATGATCGGTTGCTGGTACAAACAAGTTGAGTAGTTAATTTTAAATCATTTTGGAAACTTTATTCGGTAAATACAGTGTGAAATATTTTGTGCTGTTATCAGTAAGTACTTTTATTAATACTTTTATGTGAAATTTTACTATAATTTAAATATGAGCGATAATAATAACTAAAGGTAGGGGAAATGCTTGATAAAAACGGATGTATGGTAATAGTACTTCTTTAATACAATGATAATGATATAAAATACAGGACGATCCATTTGAAATCACTGAGAAAATAATTTATTTATGTTTTGACTAGAGTTCATATAATAATCTGTTTGGTGTGCGTCATCGTTTGTTGATGTCCTCCTAACAGGTTACATTGGAAAAAAAAGACAGGTCTGTGATTAATCCTGATGAAAATATCACAATAATGTAGCGGTTAAATGTATTACAAACTTTAACCCTAATCTTTGACTCAAAAAATTTGATAAGTTGATGTTTAGATTACCCTCAAGCGCGATCTATTAATCGGGAGAAATTACAGCATACAAAATAGGATGCAGACGTAACTTTCGTATCGGAAATGTGTCTTACGTTTTTTTCTTCTCTCCCACTGACAGTTCTCGTCAGATATGTACTTTGTTGTTTACGGTTAATTATTATTTATGGAAAGTGAATATTAGTCTTCTTGTTATAATCATTTAAATGATACGAAACTATGCCTATACACAAAAAAAATCAGCACTTTGGAAGCTCTCAAGTATTTTCAGGTAGAAAAAGAAGCTGGTGATTATTAATGTCATAGCCTTTTCGAATTTTGCTGAATACGATCCTGATGTCTTTATTTATCAAATTTAAGTTCGCTATATGTCAAAATAGCAAATAAAAATAAACGACATACTCAAAACCTGGATATACGTCACAAATGATGACGCACACCAAAAAGGCTATTGAATGTACTATAACCATGTATTTTATTTAATTAATATTAAATTTGCCAAATAATTTTTGTTTAAAAATATTAAGAATCAGCTTTGGCTTAATTTGTTTTTCATTTTTTCACTCTCTTAACTTTCCAAGACTGACGAAATATTATTAGGAATGTACAGAAGAAGATTGTCATTAAAAATAGTTTTATTGTATGCCCATGTGGGAAGAAATTAAAGTTGATGCGAAATTTAACGAAATGTTAACATCCTCGGCAAGCGTCGAGTCGCACTCGTTCACCTCGAATATAAACACCTTTAATTTGTTGTCACTTAAATAACTATTAACATATTATTAAAAAAATTTCCGTTAAACTAGTATTATTATCCCACATTTTTCTTTTATCCAAAAACTGATTTTAAGGATCATGGATTATTCAAATTAAATAAACATGTCTCATTTTTTGAATATTTCTAATTTTCCTGGTAAAAAGTACCTTATTCTTGATTGGAAACACAAGCACTATGTTCCGCTTTTCACATAACTCTCTAGACAAAGGACTGGCTATTCGTCGCCCATGCGATATTTTAATGACGTTAATAATAACGTTACAAAACAACACAGTAAGAAAAGCAATAATAATAATAAACCTGTTTTAATCAATACAACATCGTTCCTTATCACATGGACGCAAGCGCATTACGAGTTATACCGAGTCACAACCATACAACCATACAACCTTACAAAACCTTCCAATAATTTAAATTTTTTGGTTTTTAAATTCGTTATCGTGGTTGTTTCTGACAAAAAATAGTATATTTAGTAACCAGTGTCAAAAACGTTCCTTTGGTCGTGAGTTATCTTTATGAAACCAGTGATTAAAGATGTTTTTGACACTAGGTGCTTACTATACTTTTTCTACGCCCGCAGGAAAAAGAAAATATAATTATATTAACATACAACGACTGACGTATCATTGGAAAATCACATGATAAAGCTACAAAATTATCAAAAAATATTAAATATAAATAAATTTTTATTGGTCTAGGAAGACTTTTCTTGGTGAAGCCTAAATGGTCTGATTCTCAACTTAATATGACAGGTTTTTTTATAAATTTTGTGTACCTATTTTTTGGATTAACAATATTTGTCGATTGATGACAGTTGTGCAAAAAAATATTTCACGCTCTGACCACTAATATTTGTTACAGTTGACCAGTACCAGATGTAGCGAGAATTGACATCAAATGCAAACAGAAGGTGAGTTATCTTTTCTACAATCACTATAAAAAATTAGCTTTAACACATCTAAATATAACTAGAAAGTTAAGGTTTTCTGTCATAATTTGACTCTCAAGAACATAGAAAACTAGTTTTAGAGATTCTCAAAAGTTTAGCGTCGATCAGCCAGACTATCCTATCCCATCATACCCTTGGACGTTTAGAGTGTCGATAACCAGTTAGTACTTTATCTTCTGTATGTTCCGAGTGGCATTAATTACTCTTTTTTCTCTAATATTTTTTATGGGAATCAAACCACAATTAGTACTGTATATTTGACAGATAGGAGGTCTTTTACTTTGTCTTTAACATTTGCCTTGTGGCCAAATCAGTTTATGTTGCGTACGTGCCGAAAAAATTTTAAAAGGCACAAGAATAATAACTTTTTCTTATATACTCTCACCTAGAAAGTTATCTTGTTAAGATAATGTAAATATTGAAAATGAATAAAGTGTTTTTAAGCACATCCTCCTTAACGTTTAACAGACGTAAACTGTATGATGATCATAAATGTCTATTTTATGGATATAGATTTTCACCTAATCTGACTATATCTATACTCCATAAAATTGCTTGTTTTGTTACTCGAAATGTTGGTTAAATAACTATCAACTTTCTAAGGATATATTGTGCAATATTTGCTTATTTAAGATCAACCCACATAATACTAATAGATCGGTTGTTCATTATTTCGAATGGATGCAGTTTTAACAACCTAATTTTATGTGAAAAACAAGTAGATTGAGGTTAAAGACCCATGCTGGATAATCAACGCTATTATTATAGTGAACATTGAAAATCTTACGGATGGAGTTTAGTAGATGTTAAAAACATCAGTTGCATACATCATTTGTTGATAACTCTCCAAATATGATAAAAAAAGGTAGTACGTGTCGCGGGACACACGGTAAGAACTTTAGTTCCTTTTAAGCAAAAATTATGTAATACATCTGACGTTATAGATAAACAATTTGTATATTCCTTGGTGGTCGAGTAGTAAGCAAACCAGACTCTAACGCGGTAGACCCGGGTTCGATTCCCCGTGAAGAAGTTTTTTTTATTGTCAATTTTATTTTTAAATAATTGTTCTGCTTGATATCAATAACGACAACAGGTAGACGTTTGAAATATTTAGCAGAATATTCATTATTATAGATAATGGTACGGTACCCTTCATGAGGGAGTCCGACTGGCAACATCTATTTATAACAGCATCGTATATTTAAAAACCGTAGCATTATACAAATTGTACATTCAAGAACTGTACTTTTACCACAAAAAAAAAACTTAGTGGAAACATAAAATTGAATTGTAAAATTTTTAATTTGAAGTTATATTACAGTTTATAAAAATTTTTTATTTTTTAGATCTTTTCTTAAGTGGGTCGTAGAAAAAATATGCTGTTCGACTTGTGTAGATTGTCGATTGTCGATTGAGCACTTCGCCTACGGCGTCGTGCCCAAACTTCGTCCTCGTGCGATATGGCCATCATATCCACACTAGTTGCACAAACTACTATTTCTATTAAAATATGCCCTTTTACATTTAGAAACAACCTGCCAAATGTCAAATCAATTTATCCATCCATTTTAAAGTTATCGAATTAAAACATTCAAGTTTTCAAAATTTCAACATCCTGTATTTCGAAAAGTTAATGTGCTAGACCCCTTAATCCTCATATCATTTTGTCCAATTTTACGAGAGGAATCTACATGCAAACGTTGTAATTACCCTTAACGTTCGAGATGCTCATACCATTTTTTGCGCGATCGTATTGAAATAAACTCCGAATAAAATAATTTAAATTTCTTCGACATGAACGAAATGTCAAAAGTGACATTTATACTTTCCGATCAGTTTAAAATATATTTTGAATTTTGGTGGAATTTTTTTTATGCTATTTATTACTTTTCGACGTCTGAACGGTAAGTAAATCACTTACCGACGTGTTAAACTTAGAAACCAATAAACACAACCTACCGTCCTGACAACCGATGCTCTAAATGAACAAAAAAGATCAATCGCGCGAAAAAAATTATGGAAATAATAGTAAAAACTTATCCGAACAAATTCAAGTAGATCACCAGCACTGCGAATACCAGCTTTGCATAGAATTTTAACATAGCATCGGTGGTTCAGTGGTAGAGTGCTCGCCTTCCACGCGGGCGGCCCCGGTTCGATTCCTGGCCGAAGCATATGAATCACTGCTTCGTAAACGAGAGAGAGACGCTAGCAAGTCACATAACGAAGCAACGCAACATAACGTAACGATCAGATCTTTAGCTTCGCGACCCCAGGTCGCTCAAACATAAACTGACGTGAAGAACTAAAGTTCCAAAAGTTATAATTAATAACAATTAACCCATGTTTGTAACTTTTTGAACAGTGAATCATTTCTATTCTTTTGCTAACTGCAGATTGGCTTCCAACGAAGAACAATAATCATTATCTTTATCGATACAATCAAATTATTCGATAACACAATTATTGTTATTGTAATTTGTTTGATTTGGTGTACAGATTTAAAAATGTCTTTCTTTGGTATTGTGGTACTTTCATTCTGATGTTTCCTATTCGAGACTCGTAAGAAGCTAATAAAGTTTTCGTGATGCTCAGAGTCAATTTGAAGGTAGGGTTTGTTGAAAGATGATGATAAGTAGTAAGTGTTTGGTTACTTATCATGTTTTCACTAACTGGGTAACTGTACTAGATTATGGGACAGATTGTATATTCAGGTAGTTATAAAATTAGAGTCCGTCCACGATATTTCTGGTATTCCTTTGTAACGGAATGTTCGGTATTATAAACAATGTGTAAGTACAGGACACGCTCCTTGGACCATTGAAGGGGATAAGTGATGAAATTTCCGGACTGGTTATTTTCTAATTATTAACATTATACCGCAACATCATAGCTATCATGTTTCGCTTTTGTTCAATGGATAGTTGAAATAATAATACACAAAAATGAAGCGCATGAAACAAAAAACAAAAGTAACTTACCGTATCAAACTTTTTTTATCTTATATAGGGTGGTCCTTACATAGAAATACAGTACAAAATCTCCACTATGAATTATTGCGATTTAATTCAACTAATTATTAAACTTGAATATTCATATTATGAGAGATAAGTACAGGTTGTTGAACATAGAATTTCAATTTTTTATTTTTTACAATTACTAACGCTTTTTGACGTGTATGGTGGGGGTTTGTGGATATGAGAACTCGTAATTTGACCCCAGAATTGGAATGGTTAGAATTACTCACATTTCTTTGATTTATTGGAAGAATTACCACTGAATTTGAGACAAAATATGTTGATTATGTAAGATGGTGCACCTCCCTCCCAGCTATCAAGGGCACGTCATTATGACATCAATCATTGGTGACTACTGGTCGAAAACGTTCAGATGACCAAAAATCGACGTGGTAATGACGTCGAATAGTTGTGGTGCGTTATTTTACTTAGTTGTAATTCCTATATATTCTCAAAGAAGTTAAAAAGGTTCTGGTATAGCTCAGGGTGTTTTTTATGAATATTTGTTTCCTATTTTTCAGATGATATCAATAAAGCACAAAAAAAAACTGAAAAAATGCGAATATTCAAAGGAGTGACTGCTAATATTATTTCTAAGGTTCTCAATGTAAGGCTCTTCCATTTCAATTGTTTCTCATGCTTGGATGAATAAATTTTATAAAAATAATAATATACATTGCTTTATTTTTATTTATGTATGCTCCATTTCCTTTATACTTCTTAAGTATTTTTTAATAA
>CAJUYI010002148.1:0-12340 GCA_910591695.1 Galerucella pusilla
CTCTGGCGGAGAATATCTGCCTTGTACTGATGAGAACGCTGAAACCAGTCCCTTCTAATTGCAAACAAGATTAGTGGATTAAATCTTTTAGATTATATCGACCCCTTTAAACTAAAAAATGTAATTCAATGTCTGTCAGATGTAGTTGTTTCTTTTTAATTGCATGGTCATTGTTTTTTTTTGGAAAATATTTTTCTTGTAAGATGTTAAAATAATAATAAATATATTATTATTCTTTGATGTTTATGTATGAGAAAATATTTATTTTGGTAGTTATTGCAGCATTGGACGGATTTTTAGGAGTTACAAGAAACAAAAATTCACCGCAAAAGCTTATTAGGTACTTAATAAGGTAATAAATCCGTAATAGACACAATTGTTTATTATATATTACATAATATTCTTCAAAACTGTCCATATAAACGATTTACTTTTATAACTGTCATTAAAAATTACTCAAACGATCTATTAAAATAGCGAGTAAACTTTGAAGCTGACGTAAACTTTTTATTTCAAATTTACATTGTAATAATTTTGTCCACAAAACGTTTAACATATTTCGTTTTTAATTACTTTTATTGCCAATTTATTTACAATCCTAGATTTTGGTACATAAAATTTTTAGAAAAATAACTATTGTTATAACTAGTTGTAAAAAACATTATGGTCATTTAAATAAAGGTTGACAGAAGGTCACAAAAAGTTAAAATACTGTACAGTCCCTTAAAATAATGTCGGCCATTTTATTAGCTAATACTGGAGTTGCTCTTAACTATTGTAGAAAGTTATGTAGCGGTAGCAGAGAACATCAACGATAAAGAAGTTGCAAATGAATTGTTATACGCAAACGTAACGCAAACTTCCATATTTAGATCTAATCTTCACATTTTTTTTTCGAGTTTTGGGAACAGGGTAGAAATGTATACAGGTCACTGTTTAATACAAACCTCTGTCACTCTTTTGGCTGATGCCGATGGTGATTTGGTCGCTCTCTTAAAGTTATTAAAAGTAATTTACAGATCTTAATATTTTACGCAAAAGAAGGATAAGGGTTTAGTTATAAATAATTGCCAAAATTTGATTAAATAAATAAAAGTTAGTTGTTAGACTTGAGTTTTAAGCTTATAATATACGAATTTAATGTTGAAAACCTTATTTCTCATGTTAGGCTTGAATTTAAGCTTACAGCTCAAAAAAATCACATTTTCACTCGCATGTAATAAGCTTTTTACAACTCTCGTAGTGTGATATACGAATTTAATGTTCAAAACCTTATTTTTCATTAATATTTGTGCATACTTTTTGTTTATTATGTCAAAAACACGATCAAACAAGAATGGGAATAAAGAGAAAATTATCCAGTTTTATTTTAAAGCCTGATGCCTTCTAAAAATAGGCTTTGTCAGGCAACAGCATGTATAAACAATAACAAAAAAAATAATCCAGTTAATCTTAAGGTGAATAATTAATTTGTCATATTATATCTGTACAAAATATAAAAAGTTACAGGTTGATTTTTTTGATTATTTCCTTCCTATTAATTTTGACCAATCGATATCAAGAATTGGTACGTCAAATATAAATTTTAAGTGGAAATAGTATATTGTGCAACAAGTGGGGAAAATTCAACTTTTCTCACGAGTGTGAAAGTTTGTGGCACGAGCCCGATGGGCGAGACGATTTGATTTATTCATTTTAATTCATTCTAGCGTGAATTCTAATAATAATAGAATGTGATTCTATTCTATTCCATTATTCACTGGTGTGAAGAATTTATATAAATTATGCAGCTAAATATGTGAAAATAATTTGTGCGATATTATTTAGTCGTGGAGAATAGTATATTATTAAACGAGCAATTTATGATAGCCATAATTCACGATGGGTGACGTTTGCGTCACGAGCCGCAGGCGAGGGGCGCAAGTCACCCAAGTGAATTATGGCCATAAATTGCGAGTAGAATACTATTCTTTGTCCACGACACTTAATTTATTTATTAATAAATAAAAGTCAGTAGCGATTTGGTATATTACTAACCTCAAAATGTTGTGGCAGCTACTTCAAATAATTTAACATATATAGAGATGGGCGATACTGTAGAAAGTATCAATACAACGTACCGTTATAAATATATTGTTTTAAAATACTTAATATTAGAAAATATCGTTATGAAAAGTATCAATACTAAAAATTACAATATTTTATAGATACGATATATGTCAGAAACAAATTTCCTGAACAAAATACACAGATTTAATAGTTTATTCCATATTGTACCCCCATCTCTAGTCGTGAATTATGAACCATAATACACTACAGTGTATTATGAACCATAATTCACGACAGTTGATATATGGGTACCATATACCTTTAGTTAGGAGGTAAAATATTGACTTATTATTAGGTGGTCGTGGACAAATAATATTATTTCTCCCAGTATGAGCAACACTTGGTTCTGAAATTAAGTATCTATGAAAAAAACGTCACTTCTCATAGCCGTTGTTGAAAAAATTACTTAACAACTGTCAACTCAGCTGTCAGCAGATTTTCCGGGAAAAAAATCGAAAAAATTTCATGCAAGTTTGACAAGTTGCCTTGTTGAAGTAATTACCTTTCCTAGCTTGAAAGTTATATTGTTCTTATTATGTTAATTTAAAAAAATGTATTAAAATTAGTACATTGTTTACCGGGTAGGAAAAGCTTAACATTCCTGGACGACTGTGAAGATTGCTAAGTCGAGGCGCAAGCCGAGACTTAGCAACACAGAGTCCAGGAATGTGGCTTTTCCTACGAGGTAAACATACTATTTTTCCGCAAATCGTTTAAAATTCGACAGATATTGATTAATTTAAAAAAAAACGCGATAATTTTATTCCCAAATAAATGGTGCTTTGAAATTCCTAATAAAATTACTTGGGTTACTATGGAAACGTATTGAGGTTGAATTGTCAAACTTGACGCTTATAAATTTAATTGCTGGTGTTCTCGAAAGTAAAATGATAAGTGATGATGAAATTTCCATTCCTGGGACTCCTCCAGAGCTGGTTGAGGCAGTGAATACTGCTTCATTAGAATTATTGCCAAAGAAATCAAGAGAAAAGTACGAAAATGCATACAGACGTTTTATGGATTATCGCATGAGTAAAAATACGAGTTCTTTCTCAGAAAATGTTGTAATGGCATACTTCCTAGACCTTTGTTTAAAGATGAAATCTTCAACATTATGGGCCAATTATTCAATGCTGAAGTCAACCCTTGCACTTAAACACAATGTAGATATATCTACATACTCAAAACTTCGTTCTTTATTGAAACGGCAAGCTCAAGGTTATAGGGCAAAGAAATCTAAGATTTTAACGAAGGAAGAAATTGAAAAATTTATCCAGGAAGCTCCAGATAAAGAAAATTTAATGATTAAGGTAATTTACAAGGTTTTAATTTCTTTTTAGATTAAGTATAGCTTTATTTATTTTTTAGGTGGCTGTAATATTTGGTATTTCTGGGGCCTGTAGAATGGATGAGTTAGTCCGAATGACTGTACACGATATAGAAGACTTAGAATCTAAGCTTTTAATCAGCATACCTGATTCGAAAACCAATAAACCAAGATCATTTGTAATTAATCAGATCTACTTGAATGTTTATCGGAAGTATGTTTCGTTAAGACCAGAAAATATGAACAGTGACCGATTTTTCTTTAAATATCAAAGCGGAAAGGGTTGTAGACAAGTGGTAGGAATTCATCAATTTAGAAAAATGCCCAAAATAGTTGCTACTTATTTGAACTTGGTAAATCCGACAGAATATACTGGTCACTGCTTTCGTCGGTCTTCTGCAACAATATTGGTTGACTCTGGTGCCGACATAACTAGTTTAAAGAGGGATGGCGGATGGAAGTCATCAAACGTTGCTGAAGGATATACCTATCGAAGAATCGCTTAACAATAAGGTTGAGGTGGCAAATAAAATTTTCACAGTACAAAATATTCAACAAAATGACCCTACCACCCTGCATGTTGTCCAAAATGTTTCTCATAGTTCTAAGAGTGTTCCTCCAATGTTCAATAATTGTACTAACTGTCAAATTACTGTAAATATAACAAATTGATCTTAAAAATGTATTCAGCAATGACTTGATGTTTTCAAAATATAAATTAATTCCTTATAAGCAATGTGTTTTCAATCATTTATGTAGAACACTAACAACTGTACGGAAATATCATTTCCTTACAGTAAGGAAATGACATTTCCTTACAGTAAGGAAGTCCTGACTTTTTCTTCAAGAAATTTTGACAGGAATGTCAAAATTTCCTAGCGATTTGCGGAAAAAAATGTTTATTCAACTCAGGAAATAATCTTACCACCAAACATCTTCCGGAAAAAATAAATGCAATAGGGATATTACCTAAAGTCAAAATTTGTCGAAGAGTTGGTATTTAAAAAAAAATTATTTTTCGAGATGTGGTGTAAGAAAGTTAAAATGGTACACCAAAACATTACAAAAACGATCCAAAGGGAAGTTAACTGGGAAAACGAGTGAGTAAAGTTATACTTTTCCCACGAGTCTTCTAGCAAACAGTACTCCAGCCCTTGGGGATGTAGTAATAGCAGCAGGACTTCGAAAATATATCAAATTATATTCACTTTCTACTACTGATACAAATTATTTGTTTTTATTACTTAAAGTAATCGCTTAAAGATAAAATTTTTATGGAAAACTTACGTAATTTCGCTATTGCTGCAATTTGGCTTACGACACATGAAAATGTGACGAGTAGAAGACCAGCTTTGACACAAAAACCCATAGCGACAACGACAAACCGATCGGTAGAAGACACAAGGTTAGATTTTCTTCAACTTCGACTGTAAGTACTTGCAAAAAAGTAAAATCAGCAGATTAGTTACTTCCTTTTATAGTCACATTATTCAAACGACAATTGAAAGAATGGCGGGAAGAATTAGGTACTTTAATGGGCGTAAAGCAAGGTGAGCGAGAAGCTCGTGATTTAGAGCAGTTTATTTTTTTTAAACATCAACAATTTGTTATGTATTTAAGGTTGATGTACCTATTTATGACGCAAGTATTACCTATATAGTCTGACCTCTGAAAAAATATTGTAATTAGAAGAAAAAAATTATTATTATTTCAAGTTTGTTGGTAAAAAAACAATTTAACTACAACCACTATGCAAAACAAGCTTTTCTACACAAATTTTGATACACAAAGCAGGCCTTTTCTTGATTATTTTGATAACCATTGGAAAAGTAATGCGAAAAGTACACGCTATGGCACTTTTCCGCATTCAAATGTAAAACAAAGCTACCTAAGACCTGTCAACTTTTTTTGACAATTCAAACTAATAGTGAATTTTTTATTAGTGTTCAATTTTCAAATTTAAACCAAAAGTAACTAAACGATTTATTTTAATTTATTAATTATTTAAACATTTACCTATTAAGCATTATTCTAGGAATTATGAACCAAGATCAAAATAATTTATCTTTTGAGTTGTCCAATATTCTGACATTGTAAATACTTGTCCAGATATTATGGAAAAGGCTCGAACTGTAACCGAAAATTTGTTATCTGAGGTTTAAATTTCACAATTAATTATAAGTACGTTCAACTGATTTTTCTATTTATTTTCATATTGTAAGTTCTTTATGTCTAAATAAAATAACTATATAAATTACTGTATTTCTTTCATTGATAAATGTGGTTGTAGAAAAAATATTGTGTACAAGCTGTACGCAAATCACTTTTCCCACTCGCTAGATTTACGGCTCGTACCACAAACTTCCGCGCTCGTTGGAAAATTGACGCTTTGCGCACTAGTTGTAAAAACTACTATTGCTGCATGCCGAGTGCATGTAAATGTTTTACCATTTTTTTATATAAAGTTTATGGTTGTGGTCAGCACAAAATTCATCTGGATAGTTTTGGAAATCGTATTTGACATTTGTCAATCGAAATTTTCACCTAAAAATAAGTTTTTTGACAGCCACTATTCATAGAAAACTTTTATGCACAAAAAAGTAGGCAAATCTGCATAAAAAATGACGGAAAAGTGACATTAGTTTACGCAAAGTACTCACTCTGCGCACACGTGTCAAAAAATAATAGTATAAACAGCAAATCTGTCGTTATCTGCTGTCAAAATTCTTCTCTGTACATAAAAGTGACAGTAGTATACGCAAATTACTCACTTGTCTCACAATCATGTCAAAATCATAGTATAACCAGCAGTACTTGTGTTCTGTTTCTGTCAAAATTCATTTTTGTACAGAAAAGTGACATTACCATACAGAAAGTTCTTACTTGCGCCCTCTTTTGTCAATATAATAGTATAAGCAGCTGCGTGTGTTTGAGCTTTGAGCAGAGATAGAATAACCAGAAAAAGAGTGTTGGTCGCTATGTTTTGTCCAATATATTATTAACATGTTTTTCCTAAGCTTAAGCTGCATATCCCGCATTTCAAACGTCAGTATTATGACAAATAATATTGTTGATTCAATTTTTCTGTCTATTTTGTTGGTTCAATTATTATTATTAGGTATTATTATTATTACATGATAAGGACAGAGGACCAAGTCCTATTTTGCCCATAATAATTTACAGAATATAAATAAAACAATAACTGACACTACACTAAGCCTAAAAAACTACAGATAGAAAATATAGGAGTCTATTTGATTTTTGAAACTGTATATTAACATTTTCCAAGCTAAATATTTGCTGAGGAAGACCATTCCAAATATAGAAAATTCTGTTACCTAAAAAGCTTTGCCTATAACGAGTTCTAAAAGGCTCTTCAGCCTTAAGGAGTGCCTACGAAGACGGTCGTCTAAATTGAGGGGGCAAACTTCTTGAAGGTCGCCGAAGTTGAATTTCAAAATTTGGAAGGAAAGATTAAGCATTATTGTATAGTTCTGTGGTTCGAACAAAATAATTTGACATATGACAATAAGTATTACCATCAACTCCTTAGAAATTTAATGGTGGCCAACATAAATTACACTACACATGGTTATTATAGTTTTATTATAAATATGCTTAAAACTTTGTATATATCTTGTGTACATTGTTTGTTAATAATAATATTGACTAATTAGTAATTTTTTCATGTTTATGAACATGTTTAAAACTTTTTATTAACTTAAAATGGTGTAGGTCATAATTTTTTAATGCTAAACATCTCTTAGATCATCGCATACATTTTTTTCCGGTTTTGTCAAACAAAAACAAATTTTAAATCGACTTATTTTCCTGTACTTGGTCAGTACATTGAAGGATCCACGTAGTCACTTCCTAAAATTTATCTTAACAGTGGCAGGTACATCTCGTATGACTTGTTATGAATTTTAAGTACAATTTAAAATTCTGAGAATATATTTTTCGGTTTATATTGACGTACATGTTTTTATTTTACGTATTATGTAACTTCTTGACATATAAATTAGATAAGTATGATATAGGGGGTCTGGTTAATTTTAGACGCAAAATTGAGGATTCTCAGCCAAAAAAAATGGTCTGAAAATAAATGTTTTCTATAAAAAGTATGTTTTTCCACTATTAGCTGTGAAGTTGACAATTATTGCTTTCTTCCAGCCAACTGAGAAGTTGAATTTCTCTATTATTGGTTAATAATATTTTCTATTGCTATTGTTAGGCAATAATGGACAAATTCAAATATTTTGAGGGATGGGGATAGTAGTTCAACAAAAACTTGTGCAACATAATTTTGAATACCCAGGAGATTGTCTTCAACATATTTGTTGCTTGAAATTACCTATCAAGATACAATTATTTGAATAAAAATGCCATTAGTTTAAAATTCGCGCTCAACCAAAAATGACTGATGACACGAGAAGGATTTTTTGGCGAGTTACCGTTTTACAATCGGTAACTAATTTGCTACCGCTCCATTTTCGCGAAGCAACGGTTACAGGGGAGGGATGAATGACGTCACAAATTGACTCATGATTCATAAGACGGTTATAGATTCTGTAACACAACTTTATAGGTGGATTATATGTGGTTACAAGTTCAAATAATAAACAAATATGGCGGAAGAAGAGGTGTTAGAAGCTGGCAACATGAATGACGAAAAGCTAGATGTTGAGAATTAAATCAATGACGAATCGTTTGTTGAAGATAACTATTATCATTAAAAAAACATTATCAAAAACAGGAATTGACGAAAACAAACTCATTATGAAGACTTTTAACTGTCATTGTATCATTTAGTTACCTATTTTTATAATCGCAATGTTTTCACGAAACCTCTGAAATTACTGGGGATATAACCGCTTGGTGACTAGCGCAAAAGCAAACATGAGCCCTGGTGGGCGTGTTCATGTCGCTGTAGTTGTAATTTTGTAGTAACAATTCGATATTTTGAATCGATAACCAAATATCGATACCACAAATGTCAACTGTTTAGAGATATGCAAACAAAGTCAAACTTGCTAAAAATTAACTCTAAATATTGATAAAAAATTTATATTGGCCAAAAAATAGTATAATGATAAAAATATATAATTAAATAATACAGACACTAAAAATGAATGAAATGATGTACGTTCGTTAACAATTAGCTCCTGATTGGCTAGTTGCGATGACCTTCTTTTAGTTCGCATATTTTCCGGGGCTCATGTTTGCTTCTGTTAATTGTACAGTCCGTATTTAGATAAAATCATTCTCAAGCCTCCAAACAAAGTGATGAAATTTTAGATAAAAAACATAAGATTCTCATAACTCGACTAATTAGGAATATAGAACGAAAATTTTAAATATACAAGTAAATTTTCCATCAATATATTATCTAATCTATTGATTTTCAGTAACTGGGAAGTTTCATTAAGAAATATATAAATTGTAATTTGTTTTTATGCCAATTTAAAGCCGGAAAACACTAATTTGTATTATTATCACAACAGTTTATAATAAAATCATTACACTTCCAATTAATTGTATTTGAGCAAATGTATATTTGAAAGCATATAGTTTTAATTATTTACGTCAATGAAATTTAAAATGAATGTTTACATAATATTATGCATATAGCTTCAAAGTCAAGAAATAGATGACCGAACTGTAAAGATGTTATCGCTACCGGAAGTATAATAATTAAGCTATTATTTTTATTAACCACTAGCTAAAACGTTTCTATACATTGCTCAGTGACTCAGCTCTATAAAAAATTACCAAGTTTCATCAAAGGAAAAAATTAAGAATGTTTTTACTTTCCAAAAAATATGAAAGCTGGGGAAAGTAAGGTTATGTTTTGTTATTTAGATAATCAAATATGGTCCAGATAGTGCACTGAAGTAAGAGCGAACAAATAACGAGAGATCAGTAAAACTTTAATAACGTTCCCTTATTTAAATCATATGCGCATCAGTATATGTCACAATAAGCGCAGTACTATTACTGCTTGACCTTCAAATAACTCTCTATTGTGTGGCGATCAGCTAAATATAAACTGCCCAATAGCCCAGACACATGAACTGACTCTTTGTACCATCTCCCATGTTATCTACTTCAATTTCGTGTCTTCTACATAGGCCACTATCTTGACTGGTGGAATTTTCAGTATTGTAATGGACCAGTAATGGTTGTATTATTTCCTCTCCAAAGTGCTTCCATCTGAGTTCTTGTGAGTTCTGGCAGGAGCAGAGTATGTTGGTAGATATTTTATCATAGAGTTCACACTTTCTGCATATAGTTTCACTAACTGCTCATTTTCTGTTTCCTCTGTGTACAGTGTGCAGTCATCAGGTCAGTAACTGTCTCTTACCAAGTTTCAATAGCTTAGTTGACAGCTCCTTGTCTACCTTTCTATTTTTAGACCGCATCCTGCAAGAGTACTCTAAGATGCTTTGGACTTCCTTGGTACCTCACATTTGGCACTGCCCACTCGATTGCCAGACCTCAATCCCTTCGATCATGCTTTGAACCAGCTATAATGAGCCTCCCTTGAACCACCCTTACAGGCACTCCAAAAACTTGGACAGTTTTTTTTTGTAGAGTGGACTTAATTGGGTTAGTTCAAATCAACGATTCTAATTGATGGGACACGCTGCGTAGTAAATCGAAATTTATCATAAAAATTCCTTTGAATTCTCACAAATTATATTATGTCAAGCATGATACATTGACTTAACGAACCATGTATAAATAATAATATATATATAATTTAACTATAATATCAAATTAAAATATTCAAGTATACATATTTTTTAATTGGTAAATTGAGCTATTTTGAAATTACTTAATCGCCGGTATTTCATTTAGAACATTGTCAAAATTGCGACGTGTGTATGGTAATTTTCATACAATTCTCTAAAAATTATAATGATATTATAATAGGTTGTTATTATTTATTTATTTATTGAATACCCAAACAACTTTTAAAAACTCATTACTTGAGTAGCAATGTTTATAATTAGTTAAATGAATAATATAATATAAAATTAAGTTGGGGAGGGGTCATGATTACCAAAACGACAGAAATTAGACGTAGTAGTGTAGATTTGCATAAATAATTATAAAGTTATGAAAATAACTGTTTTTTTAATCTTAAAGAAACAATGAATTTAAAGGCACCAAAAAAACTTGTAAATATTAGACGATGATCGAATGTCCATGAACGTCAAAACAAACTGGGTAATTTTACCAGTTGATCTAACAACGTCTTAAAGTTTTGCCAACCCGCTAGCCGTAAATTGCCCTGGCTGTTGTGGATAAATTGCATTTACGGTTGATAAATTAATTCCGATAAGCAGGAAAGTAACTAAAAATGACATCATCGTCTTTTTATCGTAAAAATCCTATATCAAGATAGTCAAGAAGGATTCGCTTAAACTGCGTCTGCCAATTTAAATCATTCATTGAATTAAAATTATTTGCTATTCTCAGGATATTGGCAAGTGGTGAAAAACCTGCAGTTATTCTCAGATATTTAATAGTCTTAATGCTGGAGACCTGTACTGGGACTCTGTACACTATGAATCCTACTTTTTGTTTTCGATGATTTCTTCTTAAAAGCTTCAATATATTCAATAGTAATAAGTCAGGAATAAAAGAAAACTTGTCGACAGTCTACAGATAGTACACATAGTGAGTCTTTCCCCTGGAAAGCGACCGGTAGAATTCTGTTGTGTGCAGAGTAGATACCGGTTTGCACTTTTAATGGTTTGTTCAATATGTGGCAATGTTATCTGATGTGACACACATCAGAAATGTGGAAAGTTTACTTTTGTATGTAACGCCAAGCGCCAAAGATCTTTATTTTATTTCTCAGAAGTTAGGTTAGAATGAATGTTGAATGTAAGATGATCATGTCATTGATAGGTACGTTAGGTTCTATGTGAGTGGGATCTTCTTACCACCTCCACTGCGACCCCCGTTAGTTCCATTGTGGTTCACCCCTAGGAATTACAATTCAGCCCACAAGGTTGTGCTTCTAGCGAAGTCCATGGTTTTGTAATTTGGAGGACGAAACTGCGGAGCACATTCTATGCTCATGTCCAGCTTTGGGCAGGGTACGGAATAATATAATCGGTTTTAGTACCTTAGAGCTGAACGACTTCAATAAAGCATCACCAAATGTCATTTATGAATAATATAAACAATAATGGCCCTAAGTTGGAGCCTTGTAGCACTCCTGAGTTTGCATGAAACTTCCTTGGATTTCCCCCGAAATCACTTGGCATGGAGTGATAAGAGCTAGAGTAGAGTACTGTGCTCCCTAGAAGATGAAAAAGACCTGGGGAAAAATGTGCTCCATTTGTCTGTGGTCCGGTTATGGTTTAGAAGGGAATATCTTCACAACCTCTTACAGAATTGGTCTTTATCGAGAATATATTCCCTGACAACCTACAGGTGCTTTACGGTGGTTCTAACAGATCATTTTGTGCCTTTAACAATCAATGTGATCGAGCATGACACTTCTAGAGTTACTAGGGAGTAAGTATATGATTGACGAGTGAATTAGGCGGTTTGATTGGCCATCCCACATTGAGTTGGGACGACATATCCAAAGACATACATTTGGTCCAAGAACTTCCCAGAAGAAGTTGACTGTTATTGCAATAGTGGAATATGCTCTCATCCGTAGAACCGTTGGTTATTCTTATCGAAGAGAGTGGCACGACAATTCTAGATCTGCACGCGATTTGCGACGATTTCAAACGAGTTTGGAGGTTGGAGGGATATAAATAAAAAACAAAATATGCTTTTAAAATATATTCACATAAAAATAAGGAACAATTTTGCAACATGAAAAGTACGAAATGGAATTAAACGTTACACAACAATTATTTATAATAAATAACA
>CAJUYI010002148.1:12350-25771 GCA_910591695.1 Galerucella pusilla
CCACCAAGATTTAGCTAACGCCTCGGCAGATAACAATATTATTCTGGGGTGGGTTAAAGGGCACGACAAGAGTAAAGGTAATCGCATTGATAATTCTTTAGCCAGGGAAGCGGCTGGACTAAAAATTTTAGGGTCCAGTGACACATACGGCCTAACGACAATTGCGGAACTAGCCAAAAGTTACACCCATGCTCAATCACTTGGAAGATGGGATGGAATAAAAGGATGCAGTCTTGCCAGGATCACCCTGGGCGACCCTGGGAAGCTGGATCCGAAGAAATATTTGGCGATGACCAGGAAAAATCTACGTTTAACAGTAGGATTTCTGACTGGCCACTGTCAACTAAGGGAGCACCTCCGTACTATGGGGCTAGTGAACACACCTCTATGCAGGATGTGTGAACAGGAAGATGAAACTGTCAGGCATGTCTTATGCGAGTGTCCGGAGTTATCGTCAATAAGAGAGTGTGTGTTCGGTGAGTCTTGGCCTACACCTGCCGATATAAATCTCCTAGTGACCTGTCCACCAGGACAGGATGGACGATGACCTAGGAAGACAACTCCTCGGGAGGATGTACAATGGGTAACATGTGACCTAAGTACTGTGAGCGCACACTCACCCTCCCTACTCTACAGACATAGAACCTCGATCTCTTCTTCTTCCTTCCTTTCTTCTTGTTAGTGTTTCACGGCAAACGAACTTAAAACCCGTTCAAGTGTAGCTCTAGAACTGTCATAAAGGAAAGCTACCATAGATATCTAAATAAAACGAATGCCTCTACGACAAAGAACTTACCTCTGCTGTAGTAAATGTATGAAGAACACTGTAAAGGAAGTCACTGCAAAGACACAGCAATTGGCCACCGTTTAGGAAGTATTGGAGTAAATGGGAGGTTAAATTTGGAGGTATATCCCCGCATATTACAACCAAAACCGTTGAGTCGTTCCACATGTTTTGTTTAGGATCGGTCGGCAGGTCGTAAATGACATATCTAAAAAGAAATAGATGATAATTTATGTGCGACCCAACGAAAGATGGTTGACTGGTTCTTTCCTATACAGCATGGACTATTCTCTCGCATATCAACGTAGGTCATGCCCACTATAGTTTATTACTCGTGTGGAGACATTCTTGAATGAATCAATCACATCCTAGCGCAGAACTGGTAAAGCGAAACATAAAAAGGCCTTTGCACACCGGCGTACTGAACGTCCTGGACGTTTTTGTCAAAATAAATCGCTGCCCATGCTATCAAACGAGACGGTTCACAACGTTGCAAACTTCCTTGACGTCAGCGACGGTTTTCGGAGGATTGCTCGGCGAGTGATTTTCTACAAACGTCCAGCCCGTCCACGGCCTAGCGCATGCGCAATGGACACTTCAGAACCACGTGCTCTGAAGCCCTCATTTCTGCAAAACCCCGCGTCATCTCAGTGTGTTTGTTGTTGCTTGTGTACCATGGAAGCGTTGTTGGAGGAAGTTCGTGATCATCCTGTAACCACTTCCGTTTTTTTATTTATGGGACGTTGCTGGGCTACAGTGTGAAAGGGGCGCGTACCGTACGCAGGTGTGCGAATGCCTTTAGATTGAAGAAAATGGAGAGAAAAGGAAACGGTTGAGGGCTGGTAAAATACCTACTTTTCCTTATTCAACATGTTGCCGAAAGTCACTTTGACGTTATCTTTTGCTATTAAACTGTCGGAAAAAATTAAAATGTTGGGAGGTTTGACGTTACTTTTTCCTGCGGTTTCATTTTTATTGTTATAGGTATGGCCGTTTTTGACGGAACCACTTTTGGCACTAGCGGATAAATAATCTTTGGAATGTTTGGAAGTATCATCGACGTCTTCGCAGAGTGCTACGGTTTTGACCAATTTTTTTTCGGAACTGAAACGTTTTGATAATTTTTCAGTGGCACTTTTCGATTTTTTGGTATGTTCTTTTTTGTGTTTTTCTTTGGGAGTTGCTTCGTCGGTGGGTATTGCTTCTTTTTTCACTTTTTCTTTGGATTCTTTTGCTGTTTCTGCTGCTGCTTCTTCTTTTATAACTTTTTTTTTCGATTCCTCGCTTTCCAGCTTCGAATCTTCTTTATTCTTCAATTTATCATCGGGTTTTTTCAATTTTGTGGATGTTTCTGTTTTTGAATTCGCCGATTTATGTTTTTCTGTTGTTTTTTCTCGTCTATGTTCGCTGGATTTGTGTCTTCGGTAATCTCCGCTACCCACTTCGAGGGTATTTTTATCTTCAGATTTTCTTCCATCTTTCTTAATTGGCTTAACTTCATTTATCGGTACTTTCTTTTCTTCAGATTTACCGCTTTCTATGGTTATTTTGGGGCTAAAATGTTAAGTATTAACAATATTTAATTATAAATGTTTATTGAGATTTTGACCTACGTTTTGGTATCTTTGATTTTTCCATAAATTTCTTTGGTAGTATCGGCAAACTTTTTCCAATAAATGGGGGCGTATGAATATTTTAAAACGTTTTCCTTTGAAAATTTCTTTTCGTACTTAATTTTAACAGGAAATCCCTCAACATCAATAGCTGAAAACATAAGATAAAATTATTTGAATAAAAATGCCATTAGTTTAAAATTCGCGCTCAACCAAATATGACTGATGACATAACGGGTACGTTCATAATATATCGAAAACTGACAGTGTACTTGTCAATCAGAAGACGAAGTAAACGCTTCTCGTGGTGCGTTTGTGAAATATTTTCAATTCTTGTTTTGTCAAAACGATTTGATCGGTGGTGCAACCCCAAAAAAAAGAATACCCTAAAAAAACTAATTTTTCAAAACTCACTTTCAATTTTCAGTAATTTTAATTCATGGTTAATGTCGAGAGGGTTTTTTGAAAAACAATGTACAATTTTTGTTAGTTTATTAATATCAGACTTTATAATAGCTTCGAAAGTATCGGAAGCTCTCCAAGCTACTAGCTCTCCATATTTTTCAACCTAAAAGAAAAACAGTTAATGATACTTCAATAATTGATACATCTGCCAAACGGCAAACTGAACTGCTCCAAAGAATGGTCCAATTGCAAGTTAATCAGACCACTCCTGCGGGTGCAGAGAGAGATACTCTTGAGGGTGGTGCAGGCGTACAGGACAGTGGGTGGACTGGCAGGCAAGGTCCTATCCATTGGACTCGATGGCTAGAGCCAGACAGAAGTACAGGAATGGATGGATGAGGAAATGGAGAGAAGGTGGTATGAGTATGGGGGCGCGCTAAAAGGAGCGATTGGGAGCAGGAGAAATTGGGTAGACCGGAAATTCAAGGAGGTGAACTACTTTTTGACGCAGGTGCTCGCAGGGCGTGGGTCGAGAAAGGGGTACCTCCACAAGATTGGGAAAAGAGAAACTGGAGTGTGCGAGAGATGTGAAGTGGAAGATGATGTGGGACTTGTGTTTAGATGTTGGAAGAACAAGGAAGTTTTGGAGAAGTTGGAAAATAAACTGGAAGAGGCGGTGTATTGGGAAAATATGGTGGAGATTATGTTGAGGGGCGAGGAGGAATGGATGGAGATAAGTGGCGTGGTAAAGAGCAAGATTAGGGAAAGAGAAGGACTTGACATGGTAGGAGGGAGATGACGGAGAGTGTGTTAGGGACCGACTCCCGTCTTGGAGTATGCTAGGGTAGTGATTCCAAGGCGGGAGTAGCGGCGAGTTTGAGGTGGGTATGGTTGGTAGGCATTCCCGTGGGCATGAGTCCAACACTGTCTGGGTACTGGTTAAGGACCCATTCGAACACGAGTTTCCCATCTCGGCCCGAAAAAAATTACAGGTTAATTATATTGTTTTTAGGTATATTTGAGTGGTTTTGTAAATTATTAAGTCACCTTGTATACTTTTTAGTGGAATTGAGGCTTTTTGAGTGATTTCGAGCTCTGCCTGAGTGTTTTTACGTGAAATTATGCATTATTGAATGAAATAGCGTCGCATTATGTTATTCTTATGTGTTAAAATCGACCATTTATAATAAATTTTGAAACTTACCTCAATAATATCTGCAGAATGTTTAACGTATGTCTCCAGTACAGCCTGTACCAAGACATAAACATGTGGCGATTCTAATTTTAACGTTTTCTTACTAAAATATATCGGAAATTGTCGGTAATCTTTCGGGAAAATCAACCACTGAGATAAGTTGATTTTTTGCTAAAAACAATTTAAGTTCAATTTAAAAATATTTGCCTAGACAAGTTTACTTACTTTAGGTACGATAGTGCATCCAATTCTATCTTGCGTTTTAAAAAGTAAATTTTCGAAGCTTCTATTCTTTTTCGAATCATAAATGACCGTTTCGTCGCACACCAAAAGTGCATTTTGACTGTTCAACGTTCCGTTCAGCTTGTTCTTTAAATTTGACAATCGAAGCCATTGAATTACTGTTGCGTACATGTAAAAAAATGTTAAAAACATTTTAGTTCAAGACAGCTTTTGTAGAATTGGATCTGAAACAAAATGTCAGTCACAATTTGCAAAAAACTAGATTTGTATAAAAATAATTCAATTCCCCAGTGGGTACCCGTCCAATTACTACCCGCGCTCGACACTGCTTCATTGTAATTATCGCATCAGAGACGTCCCACTACAGTGCTGGGTCGACGTCCAATTTTTCATTGGTATTGTGTTTAAAAGTATATACAATTTATCCTTAACAGCCAGGGCAATTTACAACTAACGGGTAGGCAAAACTTCAAGACGTTGTCAGATCAACTGGTAAAATACCCCAGTTTGATTGGACGTTAATTGACATGTACAAGTTTTTTTGGTACTTTCAAAATTAAAAAAACAGTTATTTCCATAACTAATTATTTAGACAAATCTACAGTGTGTAGTTAATAATAATAGTTAATAAAAGGCAGAAGCAACTGAACAGTAAATGTCAAGAGATGGTAACATCTTTGTGTAGATATTTTGAACGAGAATGCCGAAATGGCCGAAATAGGAAAAGCCAGTGGGGAGGATGAAGTAGCGCCAGAGATGATAAAATGGTTAGGCGAAAAAGGAAAAGAATGGCTGCTCCTTATATGCAGGGAAGCATGGGACACTCAAAAAATCCCCAAAGAATGGGAAAATAATATTATATTGCTAATACATAAAAAAGGGGATCAAACACTGTGCAATAATTATAGACCAATATGTTTAGCCCAAACCAGCTTTAAAATATATACGAGAAACTTGGAGATTCGATTAAGAAGTCATATAGAAGCAAAATTAGAAGAGGAACAAGCAGCTTTCAGACCAGGAAGGCAAGCAAATGATAATATATACATTTCAAGAAGACTAATTGATAATACAATTGAAGCGAGAAAAAAAACGTATTTAGCATTTATAGACTTGAAGGCAGCTTTTGATACAGTAGAAAGAGAAAAAAAATTGGGAGGTATTGGAAGACTTAGAAGTACCGAAAGCTCTAAGAAGGCATAAGGATGAGAGAAAGAAAGAAGAAAGAAAGTATTCATTATTATTAAGAACTGTCAATCTAACATCAGATTGACTTTTCTAGTTTTCGTTAAGTAAAGAAAAAAACTACAGGTTGGCAACATCGCAATATATTGTTTTGCAGCGTCATCGTTTTTTTATCGAAAATAAACTATATATTGTATAATTTTAAGGCATAAGATATTTTTGAACAAACTAATTTTCGTACTAGAACCGCTTTTACGGTCACTGACCTAAGCCTATTATCAAAAAGTTGCACACATATTTTTTTGTTGTATTTAAAATATTTATTTAACTTTTAATAAAGATAAAATATAATATTGACAGCTGTATACTTTTAGAAAAAAGTGTTTAAAATTTTGCAACAACTAGATTCTTATCTTTCCAGTGTGTATATTAAAAGATCAGTAAATATTTTTCAAATTGAACTCTTTATCTTTATTTCTTTCTTTGTAATAATAAAATCTCTTGGACTCGAGTGAGAATGTAGCACAGTTAAGGCCTTATCATTCTTCTGTGTATTGTTCAATTTAAGGGGAAAAATAGATGATTTACAGTTTGTCCCATTCGTTGATCAATTCGCTGTCCCATTTTGAGTGATACTTACTTACTTTACTTATTTTATTAGAATTGTGTTCAGATGATTTTTAGCAATATGGCTGATTTTTTATCTTAAAGTATGTAGATTGATATAAAACCAGTCTATCGATTTCCCAAATTAGAAAAAAAAATCAACAAACTTTTTTTTTAAATTCCTCAATATTTCGCGCTGGAAGGAAGGTAGAGAAAAATCAAAAATACCACTGTGTAGGGGGAGTGTTTTGCAACAAAAAAGGTCTCTTGCGTTTCTTCCGTCCGAGCAATGGTTTGTCCGGAAAAAAATCGGTAAACTAAGTATGTGTTCCGCATCCGCTCGACTCTATTTTCTGAAGCGCGGCGGAGTACATTATAAACTATTGTACAGTTATAATGTAATATAATATAAATAATTTTAATGGGGCGTTTTGAAGAGGGAAGTGTCAGCTTCAAGATATTTAGGAGGTCTGTTGCATAAATAAAATTTACGGATAATCAATTTTTCCTAATTACGAAATACGACACTTTTCATTATTTTGTAAATTTCAGGAATCTTGAATTTACAAGAAAATATATATATTAAGTACTGTAACTTTAATAAAACTGAAGTAATTTCAATGGTGTTTGCGTAGAAATGTTGGGGAAACTTCTAAGATTAAGAATATATAATTACAAAATCAATTAATTCACATACATTTTTGAATGCCACTCGTATATTAAGTCTGTTTTATTCTACAGTTTGTTGGTGCATGTTTAGATTTGAGGCAAAAAATTTTGTCGTAAAACTTTTTATAAATAAGATTTCTATAAATTGCAAATTTTGGGGATCGCTCTTTATACATGATTCAATCCGTCAAACCTACAAATATAAAAAAATATTTCCCAAATATAACAAAAAGAACTTTTAAACTTCAAAATTACCTTTTTTTGTTACCAGGTCACAAAAAAAATTAATAACATTCCAATATTTATAAAGATAGGTTAGTTAGTTGAGACGACGATTCAAAATATTTCAAATTATATCAGTGAATTGTTTCGGGGATTAAAAATGTGTTGTTGAAATATATAAGTGTAAGAAAGAAATGGCAAGTGAACAACCAAAAGAGCCAGAAATAGGTAATAAAAATAGTCTAAGAGCCAATGGTACTTTTTAAAAAACACTTTTATTATAGTTGAAATTATAGACTTGTTTATTATCAACTTTAAGTAAAAAAAGTAATTCTGTGTGGTCCAAAATCTAAAATACAACTTCAGGTATCAAAATTAAATATTATACGAGGTATAATAAAAAATATGAATTGCAAGAGGTTAAATTTTCAAAACCATGTACAGTGTCCTGTGAATTAGAAGAATGGTAGATCCTAAAAATTATATCTAGGTGTATTAAATGTATCTTAACAATACTGACTGGTGATCTTCTTCACAGTATCATGAGTGGTTCGTGGTCTATCTAGTTATCTTGTAGCAAATAAAGCACATGTTCTACTACTAATTCTGTCATAGTTACTATGAATTAAAAGTAAATGTAATATAGATTCCTTCGGGTTCTCCAGTCTATCGCCAGTTAACTAGTTTTCGACAATTTATTCTACTCTCTTTTAATAATTCTACAGGATATCATGTTAGTCCAATAGCTGAACACCTGAAAATATTGAACGCTTCTGAAAAGTCGCTGAAAACTTCATTTAGGGCTCAATTTGTACGTCAAGGCAGGTGTTTTTAAATGAGAAAAAACTTCTGGCTAATATCTGGCTCAATATGCAAATTAGAGAATTTTTCTTCAGATAAAAAATGAAGATCGTCTTATTATCTGCAAAAATGGCCCCTATCGTTTTTTTCGAAAATTCGATACTTATCGAGATAATAAGACCTAAAAGTCTCCTCATTTCAGCTGCTGCTCTGCCTGTAGGAATTCTGCTGTCTATGCATTAACTTGTAAGCGGGCGGACGAATTGTTTCATAACTCGGCAGAAATTGACATTTTCCGATGATTCAAAGTTCATCACAATGGGAAGACCCGTAGCTATCATTCCATGTGACTTGCAGCTCGTTCGTACTTGACAAAAATTGAAATAATCCTCTTCAGAGCTTTCAATTGCTCCGACTGAGTTATTTTGATGTTAGTGGACTGTATTATTTATTTTAGAATTTTCCTGTGGTTAGGGTTAAACAAAATATCTTGTTCAACAAAGTAGAATTTATTAAACTATAACAACTACGGTACTAATACCTAATTAGAGCACATGACACAACAAATACTAAATAAGTTTGTGGAATAACTCACACAACCTGCTTTACTTTTGAATTTTTTGAGGGATTGCACTTGCACTGTTTAATACTAAGTTTTATTTGTATATTTAGCGCATGTGATGCACAAGCTACCGGCTGAGCATCAGCAGAGAGTAAAAATGACAGTCAGCACCATTATTTTTGACACGACTTGACTTTTTTCGCCCTGTTCGGTCTTCACCCGTCACTTTTTTTTGGGAGGACGGAAATTACGTCATGAATTGGGAAGTGACGGAACAGAAGAGAGGGTTTGTTTGAATTATTGCCGTATTGCTGACCTTATCTATCACCACATAATTGAAAAGGACAGCCTGATGAGTTTTTTTTTATTTAGAAAGATGGGGTGAGATTTTTACACCATTGAACACAATTTAGAAGAGCCAGTTTGAGAGCTAATCTCATAGATGGCATGATGAGTACTAATTTTAAAATTTATTGACTTTTGTACTAAGGGTTAAGTTTAAGTTGAGGGTTACTGGTAATATTTGACGAGATGTCGGTAAATTTATCCAAAAATATTTTAAAAAGCGGCCAAAGTTTTTTTTCCACAAAAATTTCATCAATTTGTTTATATTATTTTACAAAATAGGCTTTTATCACAGATTATGAAGAGAACAGATTCGAATCCTGGTAAAACATCAAGCGATTTTCAGCTACGTCGTCAATGACCTTGGACCTTTAACTCGTATGGCCGCGATGTAGAGGTGCAGGTGCAGGGTGTAGAGGGCCATTTCCCCCCTTTCCGTAAACTCAATCGCGTTAAGATTTTTCTCGTTTAAAAATACCTGCCGTGACCTAAAAAGTGAAGTCTTCGGGGACTTTTCAGGAGCTTTGTCCCTTCATTTACTGGACTATGTATGTAGTTTCTAAAACAAATGGCCAGCTTATTTTTAAATAAAAAAGTGCCACAAGCTCCCTCACTATGTATGTATGTTTATTGGAGTGCCTTTCACTGATGTCTAAAATATCTATTGTTCTTCACTATAATATTTATCTAAAAACCAATAAAAGTAAATATATGAATAAAAAAAATAATTCAAATAAATATCTTTAGTAAACGTACCTGCGTACCAGTCTCTAATAATATTAATAATAATCCATCGAGATTATAAACTTTCCAGAGTTTTGTTGAACCCTGTAGCCCCTTCCCCACCTAAATATTCTCGGTCAGTAGATAAGGATAAGACATCGAAGAAATACAATTAAACAAGGCTTTGTTTTCGAATTATTGTACCACAAGACGGCAACATCAACAAGAGCAATTTCAATATTTTTCAAAACGGAAAAAAAGCAAAATAAAATATTATCGAGTGTGGGAGAGAGAGAGATATTGTATAAAAACAGTGATAAATGTATTCGGAGTGGTCGGGAAACAGCCTCAACAGTTTGAAATTGTGTGAGTGCGATAATAATAATTTGTGTTCTGTTAAAATTATGAATAAACTTTTTAATGATGTCAAGCAAACGACCGAGACGAACAATTTGAACAATAACGTCAGTAAGAAGCCTCTAAAAACCGTAGGTCAGTGTCAGGTTATTTAAATATTGTGTACTTTTGCAATTATCCTTGCTCCAGTTCAAAAGTTGTAAATATTTAATAGGATTTTTTGTGGTGACCAAAGTTTAAGAATTTATTTCCAAGATTTCAAACAACTATGTGTCCATTTTCAAGGAATATAATATCCATGGGCGCCGGAAGGGTCAAATCTAGGGGGGGGCAAGTAAAGATAGATTACAACTTTTATATTTTTATTCTCAAAAATACATATACAACCTTACGACAAACTTTGGTATATGGGTTATTTTAAGGGATATCAAAAAATGTTATCAACAAAAATAGTAGATGTATTGAAGGTCCATATTTTGAAATTATATCGAACTATACAGAGTGTTGCATA
Source organism: Galerucella pusilla (assembly GCA_910591695.1). Classification (NCBI taxonomy): domain Eukaryota; kingdom Metazoa; phylum Arthropoda; class Insecta; order Coleoptera; family Chrysomelidae; genus Galerucella; species Galerucella pusilla. Next base: position 22,572 of record CAJUYI010002148.1, read on the forward strand.
ATTCCGTTACAAACCAAACATATGATTTTTCAAATGGGAGCCCCTGTATATTATACCGAATTTGGATTGGTTACATTTTTTTGAAGCTTTTGATATTAGGTTTTGCCATGTTATACAGAGTCCTTTAAAAGATATGGACACGTTCATGTGAAAATCGTAGGTAAATCAACGCTCTGTAGCTTGATGTACGTTGAAGAAAAAAATTTATTTTGCCAAACAGAGTTTAGTAACATGATGCAATATCTCCGTATCCTATTTTATATTTTATAAACTTATTCCTCACAAGACCCGAAAAAAAATAAATATACTTTGGTTAAATCGGGTGACCGAGCTAACCAATCAGTTGGGCACCCTCTTACAGCATTGCATTGATGTTAACGGTAAACACTTTGAACCTTCAGCTTAATATTACGGTTAGGATTATACTTTTGGTAGCTAGTTTTGTTTAGAATGAATTATTCATTAAAAGTTATCATTAATTAGGATTTTTTGTTACATCAAAACCTTATATCAAAAGCTTAAAAAAAATGTAACCAATCCGAATTCGGTATAATATACAGGGGTTCCCATTTTAAAAATCATATGATTGGTTTGTAACGGAGTTTTGCAGCACTCTGTATAGTTCGATATAATTTCAAAATATGGACCTTCAGCACATCTACTATTTTTGTTAATAACATTTTTTGATATCTCTCAAAATAACCCATATACCGAAGTTTGTCGTAGGATTGGTACACCCTTTATATGGTTGACTCGAACTAAAATTTAACACTAATGTTCAAAATATGTATATGCCCTTTTATAACAAATACATTTGTATGTACATGTACCTTTCTACTGGGAGAAAAGTAATAAAATATTTCTCCTCTTTTGTGCAAACCGATCTATTATTTTTTCAATAATTATGTTTTTATTTTTATTCACAAATTCTCGGTGAACACTGAGTATACAGAGACCAGAAAGCCTTTCTTCGCACATATGCCAAGGGGGGGCAAGAGCCCTGCTTTGCCCATGATAATATCTAAGTAAGATTAAAGATAAAATAGTTTAAAAAATGTTATAGAACTAGATATAGTATTTATATAGAAGTATATAAAAAATTTATTATATTTTTTAAAATATTTTACCTTTAATCTCACTTAGATATATTCCTTGAAAAAAAAGAACAAATGGTTGTTCGAAAGCTTGAAAATAAATTCTTAAAACTTTTGTATTGATGCATTCTCACAAAAATTCCTATTATACCTATAAATGATTGATAGAATATTAAGAAAATTCAGCTGTGACCAAACAACTTTTATACGAGACTTTTTTTCCAAAAGTAATAATAAAGATGGTGGGTAATTTATGATGAATAACCCTGTATACGGATGGGATGCTCAAGATTGAAAGATTTCTTAAGAACGTCACTGGTATAAAGTGAAGTCAGTCACATATTTTGACATGGAATAAAATAATCATAAGGGTAGTGTAGTCACCCAAATTCAAGAAGAAACTTAGGTTAGAGTGACAATATTCACATTCTTGATTTAAATTTTTAATTAATTTCAGATCTTTTATTAATAAAATGCTTCAAATTTAAATTAAGCAAGGTAAACAACAGATTGATAGATGTCAGATGTCAACATTGCAAGTTGCATAATTTCATTCAAAACGCAATAAGTTTTCCAGCTGTGTGGGAACTTGCATTATCTTGGTGGAGGATCATTCGTCGTTGGGGGTGGGTTTTTTTAATCTGACTGACATTTATTTTAGGGTTCATAGGATTAAATCACCAATGATAATTCTGTATGTTACATTTTGACATTTTTTGACGGGCTCCACTTATAATAAAAACTTAAAAGTCAACCATTATACATTTTCAATTCTACATATAACTAATGTCATTTTTTGTTCACACTGTTGCCAAATCTGTATAATTTCCATAGATTTAAGGAAAATTTTAAAATTAATTAAATTAAATGAACCATCATGTACAATTTTCTGTCGATTCAATTAATATCTCGAAAGTGTATTGCTTATCATTATCATACACTTCCTTGTTAGATAGAAATTCAATTAAAAACTGCCATAGATACAAAAACATGTCGCTGATAGCCTCGTCCGTTGCCACAGCAACCAACTAGAAACAAACAATATTTTAAAATACAACATTTACTTTATAACAATCTAGATGTTAATATTTTATGTATGCAAACGAGATTTTATTATTATTATGATATTGTTTACATTGACATTATAATTTATTGTGAAATATAAAAAAAAAAAAAATTTTTCGTTAATTTTGTCAATTCTTCAATGTTAACTGATTGATATACAGTGTGTCCAGTTTTAGTGAAAAAATTCATTCTTGTTCAAAAGTTCTGCTTGTTCTAAAAATCCCATGGAATGAAATAAAATTCAAAACGATTAACTTAAGCACTAAATAATTCTCGTTATTTTAAAAAAAGTTGCTTAAATCACATTTAAGAAGTTAAATTTACATCAGGCAAGTTTTTGGTACGAAGTTCTGAGACACCTTGTATAACAAAATTTAAAAAAATTACCATCACTCTCTTTTTATGTATTTCGTAAGTTAATGAGCATGATTTAAAATTATCGTGAATGGTTCAATTCAAACAACCACTCTTGATTTTTTTTTCATTAATTATGTGACAAACAATTTAATTTAATTTGATAAAAAATGTTAAAAAACTGATAATTCAACTATAAAAATACATATTTCGTATTTGATACTGTTATAACGAGTTCGAATTTATAAATAGATAGATATCAACAGCAAAATAAATGTATCAATTGCCGATTATACAGGATGTTTCCATAAGTAAAACACTGAAAAAGTATAGTAACATCCATATATCTATATCTAAATTTTTTGTTATCAGTTGAAATTGGTCAATTTATTTTTATTTCTTGCCATTTTCTTTGCTTCTTCCCATTTTATCAATATATTTTATAGAAATTTTTTTATAAAAACTAATCTGAACCAATTTTCAAAATGCCGCCCTAGGCAGTGGCCCCACAGGACTAGACCTGCATCTATCACTGGTCCGAACCGCTTTTGGTTATCTAATAATTCCAGTATTGGTTCTACCTCCAGTTCCTATCTCACATGAAAAAACAAAGAGCCGTGCCCGCCGAAACATTGCTTTCGCATATTAGAGGAGCGGGACACCCCCAAATAGTCGTTTAGAAAATGA
>CAJUYI010002149.1:0-20567 GCA_910591695.1 Galerucella pusilla
TTTTAAAATCGATGTTTTTAATAGGGATAGTTTAACTAGCGGTATTTCAAGTGAGACAAATATATTGATTGGTGAACGAGGAAGACAAAGATAGAAAACTAGATTATCACGAACTTCATTTCGATGAACAAGTAAGGTTATGTTCTGTTTTTATATGTCTGTTTATGAGGTGGTGTGCTGTGCTGTAGTTTATATTTGACTTGAATTGTAGAAAATCATTTTCTCTGTTAATTATTAGATATTATAGTTGTATTAAGTATATTGGAGAGCTGTTTTGGTATGTATTTTATTTATAATAATTGTATAACAAAAAGTAACGACTTTGTTTGTAGAAATGATGGAAAAAGAAAAAAGAGAAAGATCTTCTAATTTCAACTCTATAGAAGTAAGTAATTTAGTGGATTTGGTGGTTAAATACTCCAAAATAATTGAAAACAAACGAACAGATGCTGTTACATGGAAGGAGAAAGAGGAAGGGTGGAGAAAATTAACCGAAGAATATAATGCTCACAATTTGACACAGAGGTCAGTGAAATCAATAAAAATTAAGTATGAAGGCTTAAAAAAGACATTAAAAAGAAAGAAAGCCCACAACAGATCAGAACTGTATAAAACTGGAGGTGGCAATTCAAATTCAATACCATTCTTAGAATATGAAGAGAAATTACTTCAGGTATTGTCAAACTTGGAGGGACTTGCTCAAGTGAATGATAGTGATATGGGTATGTAATTATTAGCTTTGTATGAATATGAATCAAACTGCAAAAAAGCACTATTTTCCCCTCTTAATATATTCAAAATGGAAAAAGTCTTTAGCTACATAAATTTTAATACTCTCATAAAAGAACAGTCAAACTAACAATAGATTTTTCACAGTTTTAGGTCAAGAGGTAGTGAAATCGGTTGATTTAAAACACAAAGAGCCTCCTGGTTTACTTATGGAACAGGCTCAACAACCGATTGAAATAATTGAAGGTAGATACATACACATTTATATATATGTACATGTAAAAATTACTTATTGATAAAATCCAAATTCAATTGTTGAATTGTGAGCAAAGTCAAAGTTTATGAAACTTTTTGAGCTAATTTTTTATACTTATCGAAAAGTTAAATGATAATAATAATAGCAGTGATATAAGATGTATCTATATTCAAATTTTAAAAGCTTAAATAATTTTTTTTCTAGTTTTTGGAACTGAGGCTACAGGTCTATGTGAAGCAGGTCCCTCAAGTTCTAATATTACTTTTCAATTTCCTGCATCCACGCTGCTGGCCAATCAGTCAGACCTTGTAGAAAATAGTGAAGGTACCTATAATTTATATTTAACTCTATCCTAATTTTTTATATGATATATTTTTTCAGAGGAAAAACAAAATACATCCTGGAGTAGCTGGACACCATCATCAATAAAAAGACCCCTTTCAGAAAGTCTACGTGTGAACAAAAAAAGAAAAATAGAAAAACAATCGGTTTCCTCCAAATTCTCTATAGTGGCAGATTCCAGGCAGGAATTGCTAGATATTCAAATCCACAATGCGAAATTGGACTCAGAAATTAAAAAAAAAGAATTGGAGCTGATATCCATCAGAATTCAAAATGAGGAAGAACAAAATCAGGCAAAAATGAAAATTTTACATTTTACAATATGAAAAACTTTTAAATAATAGTGATAAAAATGTATTATAAATTGAAATAAAGAGATGTATCAATAGGTATTTAATTTAATTATTTCAATAGTAACAAAAATATTATAAATTTCTGAAATATTCTATAAAAGGTCTTCGAGTATTGTTTCCCCTTTCATTGTTAACAGGTACGACATCTTCATTATAATCCTCGTATTCATATGGAATATCATCCCTTTCAGAAGCTATATTATGAATGATCGCCGTTGCCACTACAATTTGCTGGGTTAAATGCAGATTGGAACGAATTCCACAAGACAAAATATTGAATCTCCTCTTCCAAATTCCAAATGTTCTCTCAACCACGTTTCTAGTTCGAATATGAGATTCGTTGTATCTTTGTTCAGCTTGGTTCTGTGGATTGGTCATAGGTGTCATAAGGTATTTCTTTTGTGGATAGGCACTATCACCTAATAAAACCGAATCTGAGAATTCATTATCTTCACACCGTTGTTTTATTCTCGAGTTATCAAAAATATTGGCATCGTGGGTTGATCCAGGCCACCGTACCACCAAATCACGTATTTTCAAGTTTCCATCAGCTGTAACTTGGATATTTAAGGAGAAAAATCCTTTTCTGTTACGAAAACTTTCTGCATTTTCCCCCCCTGTAAGTAATATTTTTGGTGAGTGGATATTACTACACTACCTATATATTTTTGGTCATATTATTTTTAACTCACCTGGTGATTGAATCCGAATGTGTGTTCCATCTATAGCACCAAAAACTTTTGGAAAATGTGCAATTCTATAGAAATTTAGAATTGATTCCAATCGTTCTTCCTCATTTCTTGGTAAATAGATATATTGCTCTCTTAACTCGCATATTGCAGCAGTTGTACGTTTGACAATTAATCTTACTGTTGTCTTATGTATATCTGCAAAATCTCCAACAGTAACATAAAAACATCCAGTAGCATAGAACCTTAGAGTTATAAGAAACTGTTCTAATGGTGAAATTGGTTTATTTCTAAAAGTAAAATATTTGAAAATTATTCTCAATCTTCGAAAACCCTATAACAAATTAATATCCACTTACCTTGTAGTTCTATGCTCTAAGCGATGTTGAATTAGAGGCAAAAATTCCATTACTGTTTCTTTTGTCAAACGAAATCGAGAAAAAAATTCGTGATTATCCATGGAGTTAAAATGATCGCGGTGTTGTAATCTGTTTCTTGTATTATATTGACGACGTTCTCTTTCAATATCCTCAACAATATTAATTTCTTCTTCTATTAGAACGTCGTCAATAAAATCTTCCATTTCTCTGATAAACTTACACGACAAATAAGAAAAAATGTGATGTAAACACAACCAAAAACATAACCTAAAATCTAATCTAATCTGTCAAGTAACAGCTACCTAACAAAATATGCGCCAAATAAATTATCCTGTTGGTAAGTAGACTTACCAGCCAGATTTACTTAAACTGAGATTGAATATACACTTATTTGCGCTATTCTATCAAGTAACGCTAACAATCACTTTACTTGAAGGTGAATATATCGGGCCTTAAAATAATAAACCCCATAGATCTTATTACTTGGCCGTAAAGTGCAAGTGCATAGTTGGCCATGAATTTTGAGAAATGTGACAGATCCAACGTGACAGATACGTGTTAAATTTGTGCTGCGTTTATTTAATCTATAGTGATAAATTTATTTAATCTAAAAAATATGTCTGTTAATCCCGAAACAGCGGCTGCTACTGTTGCGTTGCTTCAAGATGGGAGGAGTGAACGATATGTTGTCCGACAGTATAATGTATCCAACAGCACTGTGCACCGTATTTTTACACGTTTTTTGGAAACTGGAGCTTACAATAGACGACCTGGAACTGGTCCTCAACGCAGAACTAGCGCTCGTGAGGATCGTTTTATCATCTTACAAAGTCTACAAAATCGTCACGCTACAGCTGTTGAAATCAGAAATCAACTTCAGTACGTCCGGAAAACTAATGTAAGCGAGCGGACAGTTAGGCGAAGACTCAGGGAAGCCAACCTAACCAGTCGTAGACCTGCGACAGGCCCAGAACGTTTTAGGCATCATCGTATTGCACGACTTCAGTTCGCCAGAATTCATGAGCACTGGGGTGAAAATGAATGGGAGCACGTTTTATTTACTGACGTGTCCAGATTTAGCTTACGGTCTTCAGATGGCGGTGAGAGAGTGTGACGAAGGCCACACGAGCGTTTTGCTGAATGTACCTTCAGTCCTAGGGTAGGATATCAAGGGGGATCCGCTATGGTGAGGGCCGGAATTTCTCTGGAGGCACACACAGAATTGTACATCCTTCCGAGAGGCTCCTTAACTGCTCATAGGTACATCGAGGACGTTCTCCAAGATTTTGTTGTCCCTTATGTTGATTTTATTGGAAATGACTTTCTTCTTATGAATGATAACGCAAGACCTCATACTGCGAGAATTACTCAACAATATTTAAACGAGGTAAACATTCCTGTTATGAACTGGCCAGCGTTAAGCCCAGATACCAACCCCATAGAACATGTTTGGGACATGCTTGGGCGAAGAATGCGAAGTCGTGTTCTTGCTCCTTTAACTTTAAATCAGCTGCGACAAGCTCTTTTAGAGAAATGGAAACTTATTCCACAAGCGGACATTCAGCACTTGATTTTAGGCATACCAAGAAGGATACAGGCATTAATTCGAGCACGTGGGGGCAACACCCGTTATTAATAATGCTGCTCCAAAGTTTGGGATAGCAAGTCGTTTCAGTTTTGAATAATTTAAAGTCGTTATGACACATCAGAAATTTATTTTCGTTCTGGTTTTTTAAATTGTTACAAAAAGTTTTTTGTTCTCGTTTTTTAAATTGTTCGGAACACTTTTTTTTCTTCAAATAAAGGTTCAATTGTTGTTAAAAAATATTTTAAACATGTAATTTTATTTGTGTGTGAGATATTGTAATAATAAAACATCACAAAGCATTGAAATTTGAAGTTTGTTTAAAAAAATTCAACTGCTCCGTTTTTTGTGCCGGTGAGTGTATGTTGCCGTGAAAGACCGAAATCTGGTGAATGTCGACATACACTAACAACGGCGATTGTCGACATTCAGGATGCACTAATGGTGTTTTTTTAAAATAAAAACCAAAAAAATCCATAGGTCTTTATTTATTAAAATAATATGGGAAAAGGACTTTGTTGAACTCAAAACAAACAGTGGAACATAAAAATATGAAATGAAATATAAAAAATAAGAACAATATCTTATTTATTGCAACAACTTAAACTACCGCGGAACTTCGAATGGCACAAAAGTTCCTTGCTTTTACAGCTGCATTTACTCGTGGAACACTTCCTTTTGCAGTTACAACGTGTATAGCCTTGCCATCCACTTTTTGAATAAGCAGAAGCTGCTTCTCTTAGCGACATTTCTTTTGTTGAAACTTAGTCCATGGAAAGTAACTTTTCTTTACAAATTACGAACTGATTACGGGTGAAAAGCTGCTTCAAGGTACCATTTTTGTTAGCTAATCTATAAAAGTCTGAATCCTCTATTCCAACAACAACCGCTAACACATTTCGAGGGTCGACATCAGGGACTTGAATTTTTACGGTATCACCAATTTGGGCAGGAGGAAACTTTTTTTTAGGTTCGCAACATTTTTGTTGCTTGAAGTAGGAGATTCTCTTTCGCAGCTAATCTTTTTAAAGAAATTAGCTCGTGTTGTTCAGTCAGTGCTTGAGATGAAGATGTGTTAGGTGGCGGATCAGTCAGTGCTTGAGATGAAGATGTGCTAAGTGGCGGATCAGCCACTAACTAACTTTTAAAATGTCAAAACGTTTTAAACGTCTGTAGTTCAAAGGTGTACTACACTTACTTTTAGCAGAAATTACTCCAGAAACGATTTTAGAGTACTTTTCTTGTGGAAAATAAAAACAATTGTCTTCTCGTTTACTTCCAATGAAGGCATGTAACTTTTCAAAAAACATCACGATTCACTGTAGTAGCCATTGAACACAAATTATAATTTCTAATAAGAAAATTAAATTAGATTAGGGAGCGCTGTCAAACGTTACGATAGACTGACGAAGACAAAGCTAACTGAAACAAGGGGCTGGAACCGTCTAAAAACTTGTCGCGACCTGCAGGGTCCGAGACTCACCGGACCTCATTTGTGTTTGTCGACATATACCGGTGAAACTCCGAATGTATAATAGAATTAAGAAATGTTCGGACTTTTACCAAGGCATTTGACATTTGTCGACATCCACCGGCGAATGTTGACATTCACTACTTTCGGTCTTTCACGGTAACATATATATCATGGTGTTAAAGACATTTATAAACCTCGCACCTTATATAATCTTGGTGCTCGGTCAATAATAGTTTAATAGTCTTCACCATCCCGGTGTATAATATACTATTATATCTTGTCACTTATATTTCTTATGCTGATAATATGTATTTGCTTTGCTATAAAAGAAGAAATGGGAGAAAGGGTTTGAAGACACATTTAATAAATATAGGATTGAAGTTAGAGCGTGTGGAGTCCTTAGGTAAAATTAGGAACTGGGAATAATCTAGAAGAATATGATTTTTATTAGGTATAGTTCGGTATGGTGAGTACATCTGCTTTAATTAGTTACAAAAAGCAAAAAAAATCTGAAAAAGTACGTGACTAGATATAATAGGTTTGAAAACTGCTTATAGAATACTATGAAGGGAAGCTATTTGGAATAATAAAAACAGGACAAGGAGTTGAACATTCTATATTACTGTCTTGGAAAACGTTGTCTTGGAGATGGAGAAGTATCTTTAACAATGAAGAAATTTGTGTAATGGCTGCAGGAATTAAGAGGACGTGAAAAAGATGGAAATAAGCTTGGTTGGAGAGAAAAGCGGAGACATGGACTAAAATAGTGACAGAAGGAACTCAAAAACTTGTAATAGAAGAAAGAACAGCTGCAGTAGATTGAGAAATTTATAAAAAAGTCATGGTCTTCTATAATTATGAAATATGGAATAATGACGGTCACAAGATCGGTTATATCTTAATCAAAATATCAGCAAAAGGTGAACAAGGATGTATTGATATCGAACCAAGTCAGTGTGAAGTTGGACGTCAAAAAAGTAAACCAGAATTACGCAATAAATTAAAAGAAAAAATATGTCTACCGAAATTGTGAAAATCGAAAAATTGGAGTATCGAGGCATCAAGTATTTAAAAGGGTTAAGAGGTAAGCAGATATGCTTAATGCCCTTGGTGATCAATGTCCTTCGTTCTCTCCAAGACCTAAGAAGTTTCGTGTCAAAAAATCTGCCGGAAAAGTTCTTGCTTCAGTTTTTTGGGATCGCCATGGAGTAATCATGATTGTTTTTTTGGATAAGGGAGATTACTTGGAGATTACTATTCGACATTACTGACCACTCTACGGGAAAAAATTAAATAGAAAAGACGCGGAAAGCTATCCAAAGGTGTTTTGTTTTTGTAGCACACAAATCTCATGCAAAAAATACGTGATTTAGGGTTTGATTTACTAGAACACCCCCCTTATTCACCAGATTTGGCTTCCGTACGACTATCATCTCTTTCCTCATCTGAAAAAAAGTTTTAAAGGTCGTAAATTTTCTTCCGAGGAGGTAATAAAAGCTGTGGAGGGAGGTCTGGTTTGCAAAGCAAGAAGAAACATTTTTTTTGAAAGGTTAGAGACGTTACAGGTTCGCTGTAATAGATAAGAGGAGAATATGTTGAGTAATAAAATATTTTGACATTGAAATTTTGTTTGGTTCTATAGTAGGCAAAGAATTATGTATAACGATGAAAAATAAAAAAGAAAAAATTGGAAGGTAATTGATAAAGCTGGAAAAAAGTGTGTCTTCTTTATACTCTGACTTGTCTAAAGCTAATATGGACATCAACTAAATGCTGAATAACTGTGTAACTAAAACATTTTGCCTTTAAATTTGTCGAACGTGAGAATTGTGTTTTCAGTTTCCAGAATGATCGTATGAAGAACCTAAATTGTACTTTCTTTATTGAACAAAGCCCTTTCTACTGTTAGCAGACTGTGTAAATTAACCCGCATAGCACTCAAATTGTAAACATCAGTTGTACTTTCAGTCGAGTATTATATTTCGCTTTGGCAAATAGTTTTCTCTGAAGTTTGACGTTATCTTAAAACAAACGACATCGAAAAAATAGCTTTGTTAAAGTGAAATACGAGAAAGTTACATTTTGTTTCACATAGAGATGGTATTAAATAATACTTACCGACAATTGTAGCGAAAATCAGTACGCCAGCTAGAAAATCCGCCACGACAAACAGATACTCAGCATCGTTTTCAGGCACTGGGGTTTCACCGATAGTAGTCAAAGTTAAAGTAGACCAATAGAAACTATAAATATATTGTCTGGTCAAAGAAGCATTTTGTGGTCCATTCAAATTGTACACCCAATTGTCTGTTCCGAAGCCGATGAAATAACTAATAGCGAAATATAAACACGCGTTCCAATGTATCAACACTAAAATAGCTAGCACCACTTTGCATATTCTGAAAACGTTGGGGTAGTTAGTGTCTGTTTCTGTTCTTTCAAACCACTCCCACAATCTTGGTAATTTAAAAAGTCTGTTGAGTCGCACTATTACCGGACACGGCACTTTTAAGTCACACTCATTCGGCGGCCACCAGATGTAAGCCAAGTCTGTTGGAATGACGCACAGAATGTCCGTTCGCCAGGATTTTGATTGGAGATAGTGAGCCCTCAGCATTTGAGGGTTGGTTACTAGAAGACCTTGTTCCAGATAACCTGAAAGTATTAAATATTATTAATTTACGTTGGCTACATCGACATCCCTAACTATGTCATGCTTCATATTCGTTTCAGATGAAAAAATGATTTGTTGGTTCCTTTCAAAACACTTTTTCTATGAAAGTAATTATAGTTATTTCCTTCTATTCCAGTGTGTCCTGGAATCCATATAGTCACCTTATTATGAATTCCAGGACACACTGGAATAGAAGGAAATGAAATAGCAGATGAACTAGCAAAGAGGGGGACTGAAATACCTTTCTGGGGGCCTGAACCCTTTTGCGGAATCAGCCCCAATATAAAATTGGAAGAAATAGGTAAAGCCGAGAAAAAGAGAAGATCTGACCATTGGAAAGATCTAGTAGGGCTTATACAATCAAAGATTCTTTTGGGTGACTACAACCTGTTGAGATCAAATGAATGCATAAGTCAAAGTAAAACTGCGCTAAGAGTTTCAACAGGGATCCTAACGGGACATTGTCGCTTGAATGGGCACCTGAAAAAGCTAAAAATAGTGGAGGAAGAAGAATGCAGATTTTGTGGCATGGAAGAAGAAACCTCCATCCACATACTTTCCAACTTTCCTAGAGCACAGCACCTGCACAGAGAGAAGAGTTATTTATAGACAAATAAACTGATTTGTTTGACCCCCCTTTGTTTGAAACTAACATTGCTTATTTATTATTAAGAAGCCATATTAACGTGAAAATATTGGGAAATTTTGATATAAAAAATGATTTATTCGAGTGCAATTTCTTTAATGTAAAAAAATTGTTCCCATTCATGCACACCTTCATACAATTGCTCTTCAGAAACTATGAAAGTCTACGAAGCACAATATAATATTTTGTTATAAAATATAACAATGCCATTTGGGTAAAAATTGTTTTCACTGTCCAGAAAAAAAACTAACATCTTCAATAATATTCCATCACTTTAAAACAACAAATTAAATATTCATAGTAAATCATTTGAAATTTTTGACAGAAATTTACATTTTTTAAATAAGCCCATGGATTATTAGCCTCATATAAGCCGAAAAAATAAGTATTTCAGTATAATTGTACATTTATTGTTACGAGAAAAAAAACTTATTTGCTACAAATCACATATTTCTTCACCCGTAAGAAATCACATTAGCCTACAAATTATGTGGCAATTGAAACAAAGAATTCTCACCCCACCCTTCAGTGACGGTCACGACCTGTATACGTTTGGCCTCAGTCTACATGTGAAATTAGATCAGTTTTTGCAATTTTACTAATTATTTTGTTTTTGTGAAGTATGTGGTTAAAGTGCTCTGGACAAAAATAAGTTTAATAATAGAATGAATGATTTGTTAAACTCATGGCGATTACAAGAATTGTGAGATATCTTTACCTTCAAAGAAATAAATGACAATTATATTCAAGTAGGTAGAATTAACAAGCAAGCGAAATGTACCTCAAACATACACATTTCTCAATTAAACCTGTCAGATCTACTACAAGATCTCCAAAAAACTACTATGGGGAAAGCATTAATGGGCACACTTAAGGATAGACAAGGCTATCATAGATAATCTTGCGATTACCTTTACTCTTGTCGTGCCATTTAACCCACCTCAGGATAATATTGTTATCTGCCGAGGCGTTAGCTAAAAGTATTATATATATATATATTTAGCAACCCCATCAAGAAGTTTCAGGAATTAATCAAGATGTTTCTTTAGAAAGCTTTTCCTGAAAATAATGTGAAAACTATTTCCCGTTGGAAATAAATATGTCAACGAATAGAAATGTCGTGTTAAATTGCAAATGTAGGTATGTAGGTCACAACAGATTTAAAAAAATTTCCAAGGATTTCAGTGTTAACTTAAGCAGCAAACGAGATTAACGTCCTTGTTGAGGAATTTGATTAATGTCATTTGGAGCTCGTTCTAAAGATCAAAGAGCTTGTGTTGTTTGAGACGTTGTAATTGGTAATGTCCCAATTAAAGAGCCTTAATTTGTTTATGATTTTGAATAACTTTGTATTAGAATTATTTTAGGGACGTTTAAGAGGAAAATGTTTAATACAGTATTAAATATTCGAAGGCGAAGGTATAAATTTTGTGGAGGAAGAAAGGATTTTAAGCATGTATGATATTCAATGGGTAGCTAGTCAGGAATAAGAAGGTAGAGAGAATTATATACTTAGCTGTGTCTCTTTTTTATTGTATTAAAAACATGTAAAAAAATCATCACCTTTATCACGTTATTTTGATAAATGTCAATCAGTAAAAGCATCACATCAATATTACCTTCATATTAGGTCACATGCTCTGGATTGCTTAATACTTAATGAAAATCTTCCTTTGACATGTAGCCTAGTCAAAGTACACATAAAACCTCACAAAAGATTCAAAATTGAGTATTTAAAAGGGTTGTGTTCAACATGAGAAAAACTTTGCGATGTTAGACAATTTTCCGGAAAATCGCTTGGTAAATTTTTTTGGTTTTGTTTTGTCACTCTAATTGTTTAAATAATGAAAATACAGAAAAATGATCCAACTATAAATTGTAGCTGATACATTTATCCACAAACTTTACCTGAAAAGTTTTTCTGTAAATTGAAAAGTTTACGAGATAAAATCAATGTCAGTGGTCAGTGTTAGTCAATTCGTAGTTACGTGCGAACGGCACGGGAGCCAAACATATTAACCGCTCCTGTTACAAATTAATAATATAACATTCTGAAAAAATAGTTAAACACATGTAAAATGTAGAGAAAGATCTCAGCTTTCAGATAAATATACTTTCAAATTTGAAAAAGTAGATTTTCTAACTGTAAAATCAGTTTATTTATAAAAAACTAGTGCTAAAAAGTTAAAAAACAATTATAATTCCTATTTAATTAATACTTATCCCAGCGATAATTCCTTCTAGATTCAGCATTGCAAATGAGCATAAAACATTATCGTTATAAAAGCAGAGCCATCAATATTTCAAATTTTAAACAAATGCTTCTTAAAAATCTGTTTTTTTTGCATGTTTAATTTTACTTGTTTTTTTTAGACTTCAGTCAATTATATCTTTTTTCACAATTAATGTAATTCAATGAAACTTTACCACTGAGCACTTTGAAGTGTCTACTTTCGAAAAAATCAAGGATCAATGAAGGTTCACGTGGAAAAACGTATGTATCTTTGTGGAAAATGCAGATACAAGAAAAAGTTTCAAATAAAATTTGAAGATTACGCCATAATCTTTTAAGTACGCTGTGTTATATGATTTAATTGTTCAATTTATCAATGTTAATTGGAGAAATTTGATAAAAAAACGACTTTTTAGTAGAGGTTTACGTTGACGAAATCAATGATAATACTGTTACGAACTCAGTCATTCAGAATCCGGTCCTGTCGCAAACTATGAATGCGACCTTTCTAGAAAGGTTCTAAAACAGGTAATGTTCGAGACTGTTCTCGAACAGCGTACAAGGCGGTGAATTCAAGAAAGATCTAGAGATTCGAAGGACTGTATATACGCGGGTTTTCCAGTGATTCGGAGAGTTGTTCAGTGTACAGTGAATCGGTAAACAGTTTCAGTATACAGTGAGTGAACAGAAAGTGAATATAAATAGTGTTGAAGATAAATTAGGACAATTATTATACCGAGTGTAGATAAATTAATAGACATTAAGTAGTGTGTATATAAATTAAGTTTATTATAGTGTGTAAGTGTTTCTTTAATAAATCAATAGTAATTAGCCATAGTGAGTGTATAATTTTATCCCACGGTAAAAACAGTTTAAATAAATAAGAAAAACATTCCATTGGTGTCAGAAGTGGGATAATATAAATAAATAATTACGTATAAATGGCTAAGAGACTATGTGAACTGAAAGTGACGGAACTAAAAGCAGAATTGGAAAATCGCGAGCTGGAAACGTCCGGAAGAAGAGTGAATTAGTTGAAAGACTGAAAATAGCACTGAAAAGTGAAGACTTGGATCCAGAAACATTCTTATTCAATGACGAGTCCTCCACCCTAATCTCGTCAATTTCTGCCAATATGGACGAGAAGATTTCTACCATGAAGAATGATATTTCTACTATGAAGAACGATATTTCTGCTAACATTTCCTCCATGGACGAGAAGATTTCTACGATGAAGAATGACATTTCTGATATGAAGGACGATATTTCGGCTGATATTTTGTCAATGAAAAAGGACATGGTCGCCCTTTTAAATACTTAATTTTGAATTTTCAAGTTTTTTGTATTTTTTGCGGCATTTTACGGATATTTTGTGTGCTTTGACTAGGCTAATGTTGTTTTAACCAGAACAATTTTGCGAATCAGCGAATTGTTTATATCATTTTGCTGTTAATGCCACGTCCACATTAGGAAAAATTTACGTTGTGTGTATTTATGTGTGCGTATAGATTTATGCTAGTGTGGACGTGCTCGCCATGTACAAGTCCCGCAAAAATTTTCAACGCAGCCTACACACGCGATCCGTGGCTTGTCGGTTTTAATTCAGACATCAAAGAGATTTGTGCCGCAACATCGTTCTAGTGTAGACGTATATTTCGTGAAAACCAAGATTTTGATGAATAGAATTCCACCATGTCTGATTCAGTGATATTAATGAAGAGAAAATGTGCCGCTTTCATTGTTATGACCCATTTGATTAAGAATAAAAAAGAGGAATCAGTCAAGAAAAACAGTCACTATTGGATTAAACATTTATATCAAAATAATTCCTTCCTAAGCGTACCATTTTTTTTTGGTTTTTATTAAAATGCCATTTATCCTTTGGATCCCACAAAATCCTTTGACTTTGATATTGTTGTATCAAAAGTAGAACGTCGTATTTATAGAGATTCATTTTATCAACACAAACTATAAACCGCCACACACGTGCTGATATCGGATGCTACTGTATGTGTATATAGAGCACCGTAAGTCCCCTACGCGCGATATGCATAAACAGATTGTCCGTTATAGGGATACCTAATGTAAAGAGATATACCGGTTGTCTTTATGAATTTTCCTTTAGAAATAAAATATTGAACATTTACGTAGTGTTTTGTGTTTGGTTCTTCATTAAAATGCCACGAATCTGTTGCGTGGATGGATGTTATACTCAATAAAAAAAGGCTTTCAAAATTCATAGATTTTAACTCATTCGGCTAAACGCCTTTGGGTTTGGATGGTTCGTGTATCGATTCTCACAAATTTCGAATCGCGATAATTATTTTTCCCAGTGCCCGTATTTTACTGTTAGGTAAGCTGGTAATCTTTGATGGCCTCGGATTTGGAACAGCCTGTAATGACCTGTATACATTTTATATTTTATGTAATAATTAGGTAATTAGAATACCTATTTAAGTTGGCATTTGCAAACATTTTATTGTTAATTTTTATACCTACTAGTCTCATACTATTCAGTAGTTCTTCGGCCCGTTTAACACGTGTCACCTATGAAGGCTTTACTGTGTACCTGCTTTGCAGTGTTCCTCCGCTGAAGTCTATTTTGGCTTTGTACCCATTTTTGTATTTGCCCACGGATTACTTTCTTTGTGGTCCCATTGTGGTCCCATTGTGGATACTCCTAGTGTTTTGACTACAACCTATTCAGCCATTCCGTTCCCTGTATTTGCTCATACAGGTTCTTTGCTGGTTGGTTGTAGAAGTCTTCTGGAGTCATTTGGGGTCTACCATACAGTTTCTGCCTTCTGTGGTCCAGCGACTCACTGTTGCATAGTATATGCAGAGCTGTTTCGGTATCCTTTTTGCATCTTCTGCATGTAAAGTCTCCGTTGTACATCCCTATTTTGTTTAGGTGCTCCTTTGTGGGAAAATGTCCCGTAAGTAGCCCCGTTATGGTGCGTAGTTTGTTCCTGCTCATTGAGAGCAGTTCTTTCGCCACTTTTTCTGATGGTTCTTTTATGAATTTCTTCCCATGTATTTGCCTGGTCGTGTTCTCCCAGGATTTATTGTGTTGTTCTTTCAACCACCCTTTTAACCATGACCTCGTTAAGCATCTGGGGATGCCCACAGCAGGTTCGGGTCCGTTCATCTGAGTTGACGATCCTACTCTTGCGAATTCATCAGCTTTTTCATTGCCTGCGATTCCTTTATGACCTGGGACCCACCCCAGTGTTACACTGTTCCGAGTCGCCATTCTTCTAAGTTCTTCGCCGCATTCCCATACTAGCCGAGATGTCACCCTATAGCTCTGAAGTGCTTTAAGGGCGGCTTGACTGTCACTGTAGATCCTGATCTGCCTGTTGTTGTTGGCTCTCATATTATTTGCCCTTGCACATGCAAGTATTGCATAGACCTCTGCTTGAAATACCGAGGCGTATTTTCCTAGCGAGACGATTCCTTCATATAGCGGAATAGGTTACTATAGCAATTATTGCTAGATGTTTTTAAATAACCCTGGTGAGTGAACGTTTATTCGTTTTAATCAGTAGCGGTTTGCATCAACCTCGTATAAGCACGAACACGTGCACGGCTCCAGGAATTTGTCGAAATCGTCGGCTTGCTTGTGTAAGCTGGAGATGAAAGTTCCGACAGAGAGTTACCCTTCTTGTCTTGTTAATGTTCGTTGGTACAACGTAAATTTTTGCTAATGTGGACGCGGCTTTACAAATATTATTCTAAATTCAAGACAGGTACGATTACCAAAACGATATCACCACGAGCATTTATTTCAAGTTAGATAACCATTTCTATCCGTTTTACTTAATTTGGCTTTGGATTTTGATTTATTGTCGTCGGCACTTAAGGATTATTAATAAATCAGTATATACATGATGGACCAGTGTAGATGACGTTGTTCGTGGACAAAATTAATAAAAGACAACGAATCATGATGAAGTAAAGAAACTGCCGTCAGGTTCAGGAATATACTGGACCCAAAAATCTAAACGCCCCGGCTGTTAAACGAGGTTTTTAGTCATTTCCAACCTCTAATTGAAAAATTTTGTACGGCAATGCTATAGGTATTGTAAAGATCTAAAACTTTTGTATAGGTATATAATTTTTCACATAACCTCAAATAAATGCAATACGCATATATACAGATGGCTCAAAAATGAAAGAAGGATCAGAATGTGAAGTAAACTCTAGAGCACTAAGCATAAGGATTAAGTGGGGAACGGGAAACAATACCAGCGTGGTTCAAACAGAACTGGCTGGTATCTCAATTGGCACAAAAGAACTAACCAGAAAAGGAATTTCTGGCAAAAACATAACAATGTGCACTGATAGTAGACAAGCCCTATTAGCCTTGAATAGACAACGATTTAGCTAACGCCTCGCTTATCCTGAGGTGTGTTGAAGGATACGACAGGAGTAAAGGAAATCGCATTGCCGATTCCTTAGCCAGGGAAGCGAATGGACTAAAAATTTTAGGACCTAGTGACACCTACGGCCTAACGACTTCGACAATTGCGGAACTAGCCAAACTTTACAACTATGCTCAATTCCTTAAGATATGGGATGGAATCAAAGGATGCAGTCTTGCCAGGATCACCTGGGAAGCGAGGCCGAAGAAATATTTGGCAATGACCAGGAAAAATCTACTTTTAACAGTAGGATTTCTGACCTGACTGGCCACTGTCAACTAAGCTAACACCTCCATACTATGGGGCTAGTGGACATACCTCTATGCAGGACGTGTGAACAGGAAGATGAAACTGTCAGGTATATCTTATGCGAGTGTCCGGGGTTATCGTCAATAAGAGATTGTGTGTTCGGTGAGTCTTGGCCTACACCTGCCGATATAAAGGAGATGTCTCCTAGTGACCTGTCCACCTTCCTGGGAAGGATAGGATGGGCGATGATCTAGAAGGACAACTCCTCGGGAGGATGTACAATCAGTCACATGTGGCCTAAGTGCTGTGAGCTTACACTCACCCTCCCTACTATACAGATACAAATACAGAACCTCAAAGAATCTGAGGAAAATCGAAAGAACAGTATTTTTAATTTTTTTCTTGCGCAATTTTTATTTAAATATTCACAGGAGGCTTAACTTTCTATATCCCAAACAAGCTGTAATTTTTTCGCAAGAAAAAATTCATTTTCCAAGGTAATATTGACAAAAAACCGAAAAATAACACATATAAGTTTAATTGTAGCTTACAAAGTGATATCCATATTCAGATCTCCTTCTCAATTAAATATCCTGTATAAAAAATATTGAAACGCAAAAGCTAATTACTCGATTTAATTCGGAATTGATTAACCAGTCACCTTGTGGTTTTTTCCGTTGAACTCTAAAACTCTATAAAGATGCCATAAAAATGAATTATGGAAATTGCCGTGTGTGGTCGATAAGCAGAAAAGGTAAATATTTAAGGAGTCGATACTAACTTCCAAACCAATTTATCAAGAAGAATTATGATTCATAATTTTGCAAATTGTTTTCTTACGCAAACTTTCAGCAACGTCAATAATGATACCCAAACAACACTCCCTGTTTCAACTCATTTTTTTATATGACAACTTTATTTAGCGCAGCTATTTTTTATTGCCGATATTGACTTTTGGCTTTATGTACCAACCCATAAATTTGTTTTTTTTTTCATTCTACTTTACCGTAATTTTAGGAAATAATTGAATCCCCAGGGAGCAGAATTCTCAACAGAATTTAGCTCTAGCTGATCCAAAACTTCCAGGATTTTCTATTTCGATTGTTTACTTTCTTGAATATTTGTCAGGGTAGACACGAAAAGGGCTAATCCTTGAGAGCAGTAAGGCGTTGGTGCATTCAATGCAAACAACTTCCTCCATTCTATTTTTTATTTATTTTCTCCCTAACTTCGTTAGGCGGCATTAGAAGCTTATTATGCCGACTGTAAAAAAAAATATTATGCCGCCTTACAAAGGAAACAATTGTTTAACATACTGCAACCGAAAATTAAAAGCGGCAAAGAAACGAAGAAAAGAAAAACAGACAAACTATATTTTTAAAGCCGATGAGTCTTTGAAAAAAGGTTTAGAGTCGGGACGTGTGCGAAATGTGAGTGGAAGTTATGAATTTTATTGTTTCGGAGAGTTTTTAGGTCGGAAGAACATAGAAATAGGGATTAGAGATATTATGTTGGTCGACAGGGTCGTAGAAAAAGGGTTTATAATAAATTATTTGAACCGTCTTGATAAATAATAGATATTATATCGTTAGAAGGACATTTAGGAATATTTATGTCACTTACAATGCAATGCACTGAGATTGGAAAACGATTTTTAAATTTCACACCTTAAAATCACTGTTGAAGTTGTAGCTTCAATTTCACTTACAAAACAAATTCATTGTATATAGACGTCACGGTCACGGCTTAGCGTTTCGTTACTTTCATGTATACTGTTGTATACTATTCTTTTATTGCTTTATTTGAACCGTGCACGAGAATTATTCCCATGACGCTGTCGTCATATATAGCGGATGTTTCATATTCGGAAAAAGTTATCAAAGAAACAAAAAAATAGGATTTGAATGCGCTGCAATGTTATATTCAACCTTAAAAACACTGAAAACTGTGTAGAGTTTTACAATAACGCAAAATGTAGGGAAATCTTCTGGATTTAATATAATTTTCCGAATATACAGGGTGTCACATGAGGTTTTGGCCAGTATATATATCTCGAGAACTATTTGAACTACAATATTGGAATTTGGCAGTTATAAACAGTACGTAGTATTACATATTTTAAGCAATCAGCTACTTTGCTTCAATGTCACGTTTCGGGTCACGAGGTATAATTTTCAGAAATTTGAATGAGACAACCTGTATATTGTTCCACTGCTCTAAAGGCCTCTCTTATACTAATTCGACGATACCTATTTTTTCTGTGTTAGTTACATAGAAAAGACACAATAATTTTTATAAAGTTTTTTATTTGAAAAACAAAGAGAGCCAAAAAACAAAAAGAATTAGAATACAATAACACTTTTACACAGTTGATGTTGATGTCCACCTTCATTAATGCAACATTCAAATCGACTGAGTAAATTTCTTGTGCATGCTGCTTCAATACTTTCAGGTGTAACAGATTGGCAAGCTGCTCTGATTCTATTTTTAAATCATCTACATCATTAGGAGCTGTAACATATACTAATCCTCTTAAATATCCCCAAAGAAAAAAATCTAACGGGATTATATCTGGTGAACGAGCCGGCCAATGTATTGTACCATTTCTCCCAATTCATCTGTCTTGGAAATAGACATTCAGATGTGACGCTACTCGCTGAGCAAATGAGTTGTTGTTTTTCAAATTAATATTAGTTTGTCGTACCTAACACAAAAATAATAGGTATCGCCGAATTAGTATAACAGAGACCTTTAGAGCAGTGGAACAATATACAGGTTGTCTCATTAACATTTCTAAAAATGATACCACGTGACCCGAAATGTGACATTGTAGCAGAGTAGCTGATTGTTTAAAATGTGTAATACTACCTACGGTTTATTTCTGTCAAATTTCAATATTGTAGTTCAAATAGTTTTCGAGGTATATACTGGCCGAAACCTCGTGGGACACCCTGTATATCACTGGTAGGATTGTATTAGAGAACATAAAGTTATTAGGTGGTGGTGATAAATGAACTACTTTCTTGTACATTGTATTATAACCTCACTTCCTTTGAAGAAAAGAAGGCAGAGCTCCACATCTCTTTCCCAACAATAATATAATCTCAATTAGCAACTTACATCTAACATCTTACATCTAACAAATACTATAATAACTATAATTACTATAATAACTGTATAGTAATTTGTATTGTTCGAAATATTGAATTCAAAGGTAGCCTTTAAACGGAAATCAAACAATGACAAAAAGTAAGGTTATAAAAGAACGTCAGATTTTACGTAACAGTTTCACCAATGAAATTATATAATTTCTAAAATTGATTCGTTAATATTATTAAATGAGTAGGTAGTAAGTAAATTTCACATCATCCTCAATCACAATATTGTGTCTAATTAAAAGTAAACAAAAAACCATTACTGTAGTTGTTGTTATAATAGAAAACATACCAATCCCTAAGACAACGTCATGTTAATATTAAGTACAATCATTCCGTAATTAAAGCGAGTTGACAATGAATTTCGCCGACATGAACTAGAAACTTGTACAATTAATGAATAATAATAATATAATGTATCAATCTTTTGTCAGTATCAAATTCTGTAGATCCTGATAGACCCAGAGCTGGCGTACACGCGCCGGGACATCACACGATAATCCAAACTTGACAAAGAAATCTCTTGGAACCAGAATAATAGGGTTGGGAAAAAACTAGCACTAGCTACGGACAATCTCTTGTCACTATTATATCTCCTGCAGATGTGAAAAAAAATAACGAGGTGCGTGGAGATGCATAGAAAAGCAATGTTCATGTAATGTATACCAAGAGCTCTGAGGATAGAGAGTCTCCACAAACAGTGGATCTCGGAGAAATTACGTAAATCTGATGGTCCAACCTTTATAGAATATAAAAACACGGAAGAACTGTCAAGCAAGTCGTTTCTAAACTTCCTTTTTGGATTTCCTTCCAACAATGGATCAATCAATCTCTAGGTAATTTACAGAAAAATGATAGTTTTAGCTTGATTGACAAATGTTTTAGGGTTGTATGAGCCCTACGAAGTATCAGGATCTGATAGTTATTGCCAAAGTGACAAATGACAAAGATAAACCTGTGCCATCAGCTGCAGTTTAGCGACATTAGGTAAACTATTTATTAGTACAAATGAGAGTAGATGATATGAAGTTAAAGTTGAAATTGGTGCAAAATTAAAGCAGGAACAAAGAGTGGAAAGCTTTCTTGAAAATGATATTTCAAGATAAGAACCCTTAATCCATCACTGCAAACGTCTGCTGCAATATCAACAAACAAATCCTACGGGAGTCGTATTCTTAGTCCCTTACAGATATCAAGAAAGCATGACACATAGCTCTCATTGCGTGAGACGGGCATAAAAGATCTGCCGAGGGTTAATTATACCGAAAAAAGAGCTAATCCCAGTTTATTAATTGAAAGGTTTAAGAAAATCGATTCTAATTAGCGTAAAGTAGGTTTGATTAAACGATTTTTTGACTGTACGCTCACTATTTACATT